>CM068304.1:2587019-2863163 GCA_034768395.1 Linum lewisii
TCTCACTTCGGGCAATTAGCAATAATTTTTCTCTGGACTTCCGGAATAATTTTTCGGGCAATTAGCAATAATGAAAGACAAATAGAATTATACACTGAATTAGAAGTAGCAAGAACCATAATAAGTAAAGTGGTTAAAACTAAGAGTAAAAATGGGAAAAATAATGAAGAACCCGAAGAAGAAATTAGGTTCGGAGAAATAATAACTAAACTTCAAGAAATAATAGTTAAAATCGAGAATAAGAGATATATTACAGTCGAAGACCTAGAAAACCATAGAATTAACACTACAAAAAAGTTAACGATAAGTGCGCCTTATAGGTTAACATGACAAACATAGACGAGCAAATCAATAAATTAAACGATCTACTAGCAGCCATTTCTATTGAATCAGAATCGGAAGATAATATCGAGAATGATAAAATAGTTTTGGACTATAGTAGTGATGAAAATCCCTATACAAATTATGTAAAAACCGAGGAACCAGGAAGTTCTAAAAAACGTGATTTTAATAATTATTCAGATGGACAAATCTCATTTGATGAATATTTATATAAAAACTCATACACCCCTCGCAAAAATGGAGGATGGAATAAAATACCTCAATCCTATATACCAAAGTATTCAAATACCAATAACCCTGATGTATTAGATTTGGATTGTAGCACAGATCCACTAAGAGATATGGAAGATTGGAAAAATAGGATAGGAATATTAATTCAAACCAACGAAGATCTAAAAAATCTAGCACCAGCAGAGATATTTAATTTTATAATTTACAAAACAACCGGAATAGTTTATCATTACTTAAGTACCATGGAATATCCCTAGTAAAACCCTTATATATGGGGATGATGCATTAAAAACATTTGAAAAAATTATACAAGTTATAACCCATGAATTTCTAGGAAGATTTCCTTAGGAAACTAGACAAAATACAACACTAAGTCAACAAGCCATTTGGCACCTAACTAATCTTAGAATATGTAACATGTGTTACTTAGAATCCTTCATATGTGAATTTAGAAAGTACTACTACCAAGTTATAGAACCTGCTAGGAAAGACCTGGATAAACTAATATACGCAAAATTACCACCTATAGTAGCATCTAAGGTAGAAGCAACTTTTGAAGAAGAATTAAGAAAGGAAAGCATCCCGAACACACTAGGAGGAAGAATTTTAATTCTTCAAGAATGGCATAAACAAGCATGTAATGAAGAAAAACTTAAAAAACAAGCTAGAATAAATTATGCTGTGAACAAAGCACAAATAAAGTAGGAAAATACGGATGTGAGGATAATAATAAAATAAAATATTATAAAAAGAAACACAGAAAATATAGGAAAATTAGAAGAATACCGTATAAAGAATACAAAAGAAATCAATATAAAAAACCAAATAGATACTTTAGAAATAGAAAACAATATAAACAAAAAGAAAAAACAGAATATTGTCCAAAGGGAAAAACCAACTGTCGATGTTGGTTATGTAATGAGGAAGGACATTATGCTAATAAATGTCCAAAGAAAAACAAAAATGATAAAAAGCAAGAAGTATTAAGATTAGCCTATGATTATGGTTTCGAACCAATAGAAGATTCAGACTGTGAACTATCAGACATCGAAATAATCGAGTTTTATTCAGAATCATCATCGGATGAGTCCGAATAGAACTTTAGCTAAGGGAAATCCAAATGCAACATTTATAAAAATAACAATAGAAAATAGAAATTACTTAGCATACATTGATATAGGGGCAACCCTCTGTTTTGCTAAAAGAACAACTATTAAAAATTGGGAAAAGCTTGAAAAACCCTTAAAAATCATAGTCGCAGATAAATCAATACATGAAATATGGTATGCAAAAACTTATGTTCCTATCATCATAGAACAATACGTTTTTACCGCAAAAACTATATATCAACATGATTCTGGATTAGATCTAATTATAGGAAACAATTTCCTTAAACTATATCAACCTTTTATTCAAATGATAAAAAGTATTAGTTTAAGAGCCCCACGAATGAAAAATCAAGAATCTAGAATGGTTACAACAAAAATAATTACAAAAAATGAGGCTTTAAAAATTTTTTACAAAATATAAAAAATAGACTTGAATATATTCAGATAAGTAATGGGATCATCGAAGAAACCTTAGATGAAATATGTAGTGAACATCCCTTAGATATAGAGAAAAACAAGAACATCGAATTAATAGAAATAAAATTAAAAGACCCAACAATAGAAGTTAATGTTCCAAATAAAATTCAGTACACTCAAAGAGATGTTGAAGAATTTCAAAAGGAATGTAAAGAACTATTAGAAAAAGGAATCATTAGAGAAAGTATAAGTCCACATAGTGCACCTGCATTTTACGTAGAAAATAATAATGAAATAAAAAAAGGAAAGAGACGTATGGTTATTAATTATAAAAAACTAAATGAAAATACTATTGGAGATAGTTATAAGTTACCACGAAAGGATTACATTTTAGAAAGACTTAAAGGAAATACATGGTTTAGTAGTCTAGATGCTAAATCAGGATATTGGCAGTTAAGATTGCATGAGAACACTAAACCTCTAACAGCTTTTTCATGTCCACCACAGAAACATTATGAATGAAATGTTTTACCTTTTGGATTAAAACAAGCACCACAATTTATCAACGTTTTATGGATCATAATTTAGAAGGATTACAAGATTTTTGTCTTGCCTATATTGATGATATAATTATTTTTACTAATCAAACTAAAGAAGATCACTGTGAAAAACTCTTAACAGTTTTAAATCGAATTAAAGAAAAAGGGTTAATTATTTCCAAAAAGAAATCAAAACTCATTCAGGAAGAGATTGAGTATCTTGGTATGAAAATAAACAATTTTGGTGAAATTGAATTATCACCTAATACCAAGGAAAAAATTGATAAATTTCTAATCAACTTGAGAATAGAAAACAAATTCAACGTTTTCTTGGATGTTTAAATTATATAAGTGAACAAGGATTTCTTAAAGACCTTGCGAAAGAAAGAAAGCATTTACAGAAAAAGATTTCTGAAAAAACACCTTGGTCATGGAATGATCAAGATACAAAAATAGTTTTACTAATGAAAGAAAAATGTCAACATTTACCAAAATTATATAATCCATGTGAAAAAGACTTTTTAATAATACAAACCGATGCCTCTAAAGATACATGGGCTGGATGTATGTTACCATTCAAAATGGCAAAGAATTATTACAAATGGATAATTTTGGTAATATCATGAAGCAAAATGAGGTTAATATCTCTGGCGAAAAGCCTAAAGACTATCAGTCTTCGGACAGAATTATTGAATCTTCGGATTATCGGGTATCATCAATTCCGTTCAATAGTGATAAATATTCTAAGAAATTATGCAAATATATTTCTGGAACATTTACTACTACTGAACAGAATTATCCAATACATGAATTAGAAACATTGGCCTGTCTCAGAACATTGAAAAAATGGAAACTAGAATTATTATCAACAAGGTTTGAACTTCAAACCGATTCAAAATATGTAACAGGTTTTTGGAGATACAAGCTACAAGCGGACTTCAACAAAGGACGGTTGATCCGGTGGCAGCAACAACTTCATTATTACAATCCATATTTGAAGTACATCAAGTCAAGCAACAATCCTTTCACGGACACTCTGACAAGGGAATGGAAGGAGTAATCAAGGCACTAATGAATCAGCCGATGCAAAAAAGAGAGCGTCTCCAAGCACTCGAAACACAAGTACTTCTCTGTAGGGGGGAGGAAGAGGAACTAGAAAATACCATCACTATCCTACAGAAACAACAACAACAAACAACAACAAAAATAAATCCACAGAAGAACAAAAACAACCTGGTAATAGCACCAAAGAGATTCAACAGCAACAACAAGCCACTAGTAGCAAAACTACACGATGGGCCGACATGGTGGAAAAGGAAGAAAAAGAAAAGGAAAATTATGAAGAGGACGAAAGGAAAAACAGTAAATGGTACGTTATCTTTAACGGACCATTCAGAGGACTATACAACAACTGGGCAATCGCATCTCAACACATCATGGGAAAGCCGGTCCAGCACCAATCTTACAAAACAAAGGAAGAAGCAGAAATAGCCCTTCAACAATCATACAAGGCGATGGCCTTGAAAGGACCATCAGGACCACAAGTACAACAAAAAATGGTAATGAAGATACCTACTGTTAAAAGCATACCAACAACTCAGGAAAAAGAAGAGGCAAGAAAACCAACATTCCAAGGGTTCGTGACCCATTGGAATATGATAGTAAATTATGAGGACAATTTGGAGCAAAATACAACGATGGGATTTTATCCTGTCAATAAAGGAGGACCAAAGGCCGTGGTTACCGAAGAATCAACACCAGAATTACTATTTGACCTACATCAGTATGGTCTTATAGATACCATTTATACAACCACCATGAAGATATTTGAGTATTATCCTAAAAAAATGAAGTTCATCACTCGGAGGTATCTGGAAGCATTTGCAAAGGGAAGAGAAATCTTCCTCAAGTACACCAGCAGCTACCCAATTTTTAATGAGGAGGAAAAACTTCTATTAGGAACAAAGGCAGTAATCCTAATGGGAGTATCAAATAATGATTATCCGTCCAGGGATAATCTCAAGAACTATGAGCGAAAACCAGATCATCTGGTAAAAGGATTATTCACAGTATGCAGAGCATTAACCAACATAGAACCAGAAAGTCAAACGAAAGTTAATTATAGTAGCACGGATATCATCATTATCAGCAGATCAAGAACAAAGTTAATTGCTGAAGAATTTGAAGCAATCAACAGAATGACGAATGATTTCACTGAAATAAGTGGAACCCTCACGGCATTACCAATACCAGTAAAGAAGCAATTATGCAAATTATTGATAAGTTATGAGGACCACTTTTGTGAGTGGTGTGGAGACATTGAAGAAAATGGAGCATCAAGAAAGGAGTCAACAGCTGCAACATCAACATCATAAGGGAAATAAATGAAGTTCCATTATTGAAATTCAATAATGAAGTAAGAAACGACGAAAGAGGGTTGGCCGACTCCCATTAAAAGTCGAGCAATTATGTAACTTTATCTTTTGTCTTCTTTCTTTTCTTTAATGCTGTATGATGTAAGGAATGACGCCCCTAGCGTCCAACCTCCGCCTATAAAAGGAGGATGTAAATTATGAATAAAGGCAGAGTGAGTTAAACGGAGAAAAGAATTCTCTCATCTCCTCTCGTTGGCTTGAAACTTATTGTTTCTGGAGGCCCAAGTAAGATTGGAACCTAGGTTCCTGGAGTCTTAATAATACTAAATATCCACCGAAAATATACAATCATACCCATTCAACCAACCATCAAAGAAGATACGACGAGCTGCACCACCAAGCAAAGAGGCAACCTTAAGACAATCATCAGGAGATCCATTCAGGTATAAAATTCATAAACATAAGAGTTTCTTTTTAATAAATGGCAGAAGACAACGATAGCATGTTTGATTACTTACAAAGAAAAGAAGAGGATAATTATTTTCTAGACGGTTTAATAGATGTTAAAAAGATTAAGGAAAGAACGAATTTTACGTTATCAGAAACACAGAATTTCGTAACAAAATCTTTTTTATCAAAACTTTTTTATAGAGAAAACATTATAAAATACGGAAAAATGATAGGAGAGGTAACAATTCCATTTAACCAAACAAATAGAAATTTCTTAGTACAAATCATTAATAAGGAACAAATCAGGAAAAAATTAAGTAAAGTAAAACCGGAAGAACGAACAAAAATAGCGTACATACATATTAGCACTATTCAAATCATAATTAAATCCACCATGAAGTTGGGAATCAACGCTCCCATAGAATTAGAAATTAGAGATGATAGGATTTTAAACCAAGAAGAGAGTATCATCGCTAAGGGATCAGGAAATCTAAGCTGTGGAATAATAAAATTTGATATAAATTTGCAACAAGGGATAAGTCTAACTGATGAAAACTTAGACTCATCAATAGTAATAAAATATGAACTAAAAAGAGACGATCTTATGAAAGAAAACAGCAAACCCTTCTCGGTAACATATCAGATAAAACTATGCCTTAACAAATAGTCATCATAGCTTAACGTTTAAGGATAAAGAAGTTATCACAATAGAAGACTTATTCAAACCAATAATTCACTTAGAAGCACCATTAAAAATAGTAAAGGCCGAATCAAGTAAGCGATCTATACAACAAGATCCTAGGAAAATAGGAAAAGCCCGACCAGAAAGAATAACTCAATCAGAAAGAGTCCAACTAGAGGAATCGAATAACCAGAATCAGGAAACAGAAGACATAAAAAATATTACAATAATACATCAAAATCAAGAAAATAGTGAAATAGAAACACTAAAACAAATGATTACCGATTTAAGTAATAGAATATAAGAATGGATGAAGATTTAAATAAAATCATCTATTACTTCGATAGACTCATAATTAAAATAGACACAAGAATAAGTAGAAACCCAGAATCCTGGAAAGATATTAAGAAAGAGCTTTTGGAATACAAAGATTACATGAATAATGAAAATAGAGAATTAAGAGAGATGCCAGAAACAAAGATTCAATATATCCGAGAAGATCAATTAATGATAGATCTGATCGAATTAATCGAAAAAAATGCTATAGGTCTATATAGCGAAAACCCATTAGAATAAAAGAATGAGTAGAAGACCATATCGAAGTGTCAGAAGAAAGAAACAAGATAAAAGAAAAAATAAAAGCATAGAAAAAATTAAATACCCAATTAATAAATTAAGTAATAATATCAGCCTTAACAAATGTTTCACGAAAATCACATATATTATGATAACAGTATGTATAGTAGCAATAATAATAAAAACAATTATATGTCATCTTCAAAAGTCGAGAAGAAGTCAATTATGGGGGTTGAAAATGAAAAGGCATCAAATTAGATTGTCCATACGTAAAGAAAACTAGCGGAAAATAATTGAGGAAATACTTGAGGGTCAAAATTGGTATGTCTTCGTTTAAAGAAATTTGACCCAAAATCAATTGGTATCAGAGCGTGGCAAAATTAGGGAAAATACTAAAAAACTTTGTGAAAATTAACCGACTCCCACCCTACTGATATCCTTACCATTTGTCTACAATATCATATTAGCTGATGCAGAAATACTTCTTCTTTTTGTATTTAGCCAAGGGGGCTGCAGAGCACCCCCAAGGTTGTGTGTGGCTCCGCCATTGGGCTCCACCTCTTCAATTGGAGGAGATCGAGCTTGATGCTGGTCCTACTCTGTCGAGATTCTTCCTCCACTCTTACTCACCTGGAGATTTACGAAAATGTACAATCAATAATGCCAGTGCTTGTCGATTCGAGGCCAATTTCACCATGTATCTTAGCTCAGTGAAGAGTTTCATCAATAGATTTCCTCAGTTCCAAACTGTTACCATTACCAACTTGGATGAAGAACACAGTGTAAGTGTCCACTATTTTCTTTGTCTGTATCATTATTTGTCTAAAGCCCTAAGAAACTCAGCTGTGTTTGTCGAATGTACCTACAGGTTACATTCAATGAGGAAGAAAACACGAGCAATCCAACGAGGATCGATCACTTGAAGTACTGTACAGATCTGTCTAATTCGAAAGTTGACAAGCGAGCTCTCCTGGAAGCTCTGTTTAAGGTTTGCCGCCCCAATCACCTTACGCTAATTCATAGGCATAAGAACTCGGAAAGGTTCTTTCGGGGGCTTTTAAGCCTAATGCAGCAGAAGGGAGGGGCCAACGAGTCTCTTATGTGGCTGAATGGATTGAAAGATGTGAAGATCATAACACGAGATGTTGATGTTGAGATAGAAGAAGAAGAAGAAGAGTTGTTGAGGGGTTATTCGACCTGCAAACCCAGAATCAACTATGTTTGGAGTTAACTTGGGGTTAGTAAGTTCTGGATTAGTGTTAAGACAATAGGCTAATTATGGTACTCAGATGCATATTGTTTACTTAACTTTAGGGTTTCAATCAGTTTTCCTTTTTGGTTATTTCATTATGATTTGCTGATTTGGTTTCTGTGTAATGGCTGAATTTGCAGACCTCTGTTACTGCTAACTGCTTATGCTTATGATGCTCTGCTATTAGTTGTTTCTGTTTCAAATCTAAGAGTAACAAAATTGTGACCCGAATTTGGACATCCCTAAACTCAAAATTCTTCCTATTTCAACCTCGCTGAGAACCAAGTTCTGTCCAGTTCCTTGCTTCAATTCCCAAATCTAAACTAAGGTCAAATTTGTATCGTCCTGACAGTTTGAGTCTGGCACCTATATTTATATTCAATTTAATGACGGTCAGATTCACTTATACTGTTTTTTTTTTTTTTGGTCTCACGAAGGTCAAAGTCACGTTGTCCTCACAGTTGGAGTCTGACATATGTATTTATATTCAATTTAATGACGGTCAGATTCTCTTAGACCATTTTTCCGTCTCACTAAGGCCAAACTCATGTTGTCCTCAGAGTTGAAGTCTCGCAGATGTATTTATATTCAATTTAATGGTCAAATTCTCTTAGACCATTTTTTTCGTCTCACTAAAGTCAAACTCACGTTATCCTCACTGTTGAAGTCTGGCACCTGTATTTATATTCAATTAATGACTGTCAGATTCTCTTAGACCGCTTTTTTCATCTCACTTAGGCCAAAGTCACGTTATTCTCACAGTTGAAGTCTGACACCCACATTTATATTCAATTAATAACAGCTGGACTCTCTTAGACCGCTTTTTTGTTCCTTCATCTCACGGGTAAAGTATGACACATAATTTATACTCAATTTAATGACGGTCAAATTTTCTTAGAGCGTTTTTTCTTGTCTCACCAATTCGATAAATGGTAATTAAATGTTGGATTTTATTGGTGGGGAAGGTTTGTTGAATGTTACTTTCCAAATTTTCCTAACAAATATATGCTTCTCTAGCTAGCCACAGTTGGATGTAATATTAGTTGCAGAAGGACAAACTTTCATATTATTTTATTTTTTTAAATTTTTTTTCCCCTGAGATAACTCCCGCCGAAACAAAGAAGGTAACCAAGTATAAGAAAGAATTAAGTGTCTGCCCAAGCCGAAAGGCTTACCACACCTCGGCTTGGGAGACATCTAAGTCCATGGCGCGCCACACAATGGGCCGCCGTATTACACTGTCAGGGACAGTCAGAAGCCTGATCTGGGGCAGTGTGTCTAGGAAGTACCAAATGTCCAACCAAAAGGCGCCTCCGTCACGACCGCAAACCGGCCTTTTGGAAATAGCGAGAAGAACTTGAGTTGCATCACCCTCAATGTCAACAGCTGTCCACCCCATAGAACAACACAGGGCACAAACATCCCTAACAACTAACAATTCCAGAATAAAAGGACAAGTTAATCCGGTGACTTCAATTTGAAACTTGGCGATGAAACTCTTCGCTGATTCAAGAATGCCTGATCGGTGGACTTCGTCCCCTTCACCAGAGACTTCCGGCAAGGTGATATCAACAATCCATTGACAGGCAACAGTGTTACTGATAAACATTTCTGTAATTCCTCAGGAAACGTTTGTTGGCAATCTATGAAAAGTACGAATCTCGACATAGAAGGACCATCATCAAGCTCAATCTCCTCCAAATCACACTCTGCATAGAGATCGAACACCTCTACCGTTAGAATTGAAAGTTTCAGCTTCTTCCCCAATCTTTCGAGACAGGACAAGGACAGGAAATTCAAAGACTGGAGCTTAGAAATCACAGTGCCGAGAACTCCGCCTGCAATGACGGAACCAGGATTGGTATAAGGGGGAGCCAAATCATAAACTGAAAATGGGTGCCACCGGGAAAAAAAATTCTTCGATTTGAATAGTAGTAGAAAAAAATGTCGTGGTGGAGCGATAGTTACTGAGGAAGAAGCCGGAAACGACGTCGTTTCGGCGGTGGTGGAGTCGCCGGAAGTGGGGCTCGTAGGTGTAGGCGTTGAATTGGTGGGAGGTGGTTCTGAATTTGACGACCGTGTCAAAGGAACATCGGCTGAGGATCTCGGAGACTGCGTCGAAAGGTAGGTCTTGTTGGTTTGAAGAAGCCGTCGGTGTCGTCGCCGCCGTATCCATCACCTCTGCCTTTGCTTTTGTCGTGGAGTGAGAAATATGTATCAGTGTTGAGTTTAATTATATATATAGGTGATTAGTGGGACCCGGTGGGTGACAAAGGAGCTCATTTATTTCCTATACAAAGTGCAAGCACAGCCGTCAGATCCCTTAGTATTCAATCCAACGGTGGGACTTACTAGTATTAAATAGGTGGAAATTACTGTTTTTTTTTTACAATTTTGCAGCCGCCCACTGCCTAGGTAATTTTGAAACCGCACCCCACTCCCTCTGCAACGCCAAAACCCAACCCTATCTCAATTCGACGGCGCGGATGTGCTCTCTCCGGTGCGGCGGTAAAACCTTTAGCCTTCTCTCGCCGCCGTTCATTCCTCTCTGTTCTGATTTTTTTTTAAAATTTGGGTCCATTTGCCGATTATTGCCTTCGATTATTAGTGAAGGATTCATCCCGATTGCGGTCTTCCAGAAGCGATTGACGGCACCGGTGATTATCAGGCCTTCCCTCGCCACCGGTAAGACCTTTCGCCTTCCCTCGCCGCCGTTCATCCCTCTCTGTTATGTTTTTTTTTTAATTTTGGTCCATCTGCCGATTATTCATACTTAATCCTAGGTTTTCCCCCCTTGCATGTCACTCTCCGATACTGATTTTTCGGATTCGATCACTATCGCAGCCAACCTCCTGTGCAGACGAAGAAACTCGAAAATTCTGATTGTCTAACTCTGCTTCTACTGTTGATTTGCAATCGAGGTACTAGTATGTGTACAATACTTGTATATTCGTAGTACTAGTATGTGTACAATACTTGTATTTTCATTGATTGCATATCTGCCCATGAATAGATTGGTAATTGCTCTGCTTCACTGATATATTTATGGGCTCGTTATTCTCTCATTACTAATTGGCAAATCTGAACATCTCATTGCTATTTCATACACTGTCCTTTCGTACTTTCAAGAAGTTCCATCATTAATAGTTGTGAAGTAATCTTCTTTGCTATATAGGGTTCGTGCTTTACTTTTTGCTGATCTATACTTGTATGCGCGTTGTACTAGTATGATTGATTACGTTTTGTAAAGCGATGGTTTGACTTAAAACTTTGCAGGTAATCAACGATTGCAACAACGATAAAACTTGATAAGACACCGAGGCACGACATGGATTCCATGGTGAGGGAGTGCAGACTTACATATGCCAAGGCTACCAAGAATGAGATGGTGGAGCTGAATAGATAGTTAGAGTTACAAAGTTAAAAGTAATGTGATGCAGAATACTTGTAGGGGCACTGTACTAGTATGCGTTAGTGTTCAGTGTTCATAGTGCCTTTGAATTGCTTTTACACCTTTTATACTTTTGTACATAAGTACTAGTAGAACTGTTGTACTAGTAGCTGTCATGAACTAGTATGTGATGCAGAAGGTTTTTTTACTTGGGAACTCGAACCGGGTTCATCCATTATAAAACTAGAACTTGAACTTCGGGCTGGATTTTAATGATTAGGGACTGATTTGTTCAAAAAATGATGTGAAGTTATCTTTATAATGGCGTCATTAACATATGAAGAAGAATATTAGGATTATCTAAAATAGTTAAGAGAATATTTTTATGCATATTTTGAGGAGGAGATAATTGAAAATTAATTATAATAATGGACAATAAAACAAACTCGGCGGTTATGGAATGTGGGTTGCAGCCCATTTTTTATTTATTTAAATTAATGGCATTATTTAAATAGCATTATTAAATTCATTAAATTATTACATAAGAAGTGGATATGAGATCAAGTGTTAAGTAGATGACTAATCACCCGGAGCCCGGTGGGTGACAAATAAGGAACTTTGTATCCTATACAAAGTTTAATTCCAGCCGTCAGATCTCCTTCCCTTAAATCTAACGGAGGAAAATTACTCGTATTAAAGGGGCCGAAATTACTCCTTTTTAATTAAATTTTTACCAGCCCCCACTACCTAGGTAAAAATCCCACCCCAATCCCTGAACCGCAAAATCAAAATCGTGAAACTTCTCCCGGACGACCACTTCTCCCCGACGGATCTCTATCTCCGGAAGGCGCCTCTGTCCGGTCAGGCGGCTGGTCCCGTGCGGCGGCTGTCTCCGGCGGCTCTCCATCAACGGCGGTGCTCTCTTCCAATATGTTTTCAAGAGTTCCTCTGATCTCTCCCTGGTGTCGCTGTCTCCGGAGGTATTTGACGGCGCCGCCGTGTCTGTAGCTTCCTCCTCGCCGCAGGTGAACATTCAGGTTATGGGTTTTGGCCGGCGTTCACCCCTTTTTTTGGTTAATAATAGGCCATCTACCGATTTCACTTTACGATTTTGATTACTTCCTCGCTGATTTTTTCCTTCTAATGTATGTCACTTCACAATTCTAATTTCTAAGCTTCGATCACTGCCGCAACCAAGTTCACCTATTGACGAAGATCCACGAGAATGTTCTGTAGAATTGCGTGGTGGGAAACTTTGATTTTGAAAATGGATTGCAATTGAACTCGTAGAAAATTGTGGTACTTGTATCTAGGCAATACATGTATTATATAGATACTAGTATATACTACATATATGTTTGTGCATGTAGTTTGATAGTGAAGATGGATGATGGATTTGAATTTGACAGTTTGTTGTGTTCTACTACTATTAGCCAAAGCCATACTTGTATTCAAGTCATACTTGGTTCCCCTTTCCAGTTTTATAATTGTATTGTGTATCACCAGCAAAGCTTGATGTTGCAAGCCAATAGTAGCTGTTTTAATTTTGCTTTAAATAAATTGACAGCAACATAAAAGCATCAACTTGATGTTCTGCTACGCACAGAATTACACTCCCAACACTATAAAAAAATTGACCTTTAGCTACTGCAAAATTACAACGGCATGAAATTGCATTAGCAAATAGTTAGTATTTGCTACGGCAATCACTATTTCATGTAGTAATTTGCAGTAGCAAATACTATTTGCCACACCACTATTTGCTACACCCAGCATCCCGTCGCAAATAGTGGTGTGGCAAATAGTATTTGCTACTGCAAATTACTACATGAAATAGTGATTACCGTAGCAAATACTAACTATTTGCTACTGCATTTTCATGCTGTTGTGATTTTGCAGTAGCTAAAGGTCAATTTTTTTGTAATGCAAAAACATTACTTATATACCTTTCTATTTTGTATTGAAGACATGCTTGTATCCATAGTGTACTTGTAGGTTCCTGGTACTAGTATGTTTGTCATAATTGTATCTGTAGAGTTCTCGTAGGTTCGGAGTACTATTGGGTTCAGGGCGAATTTCATGATAACATACTAGTGTTTCTGGTTTGGTTTCCCCATTCCTTAGTTCGTTCACTTGCAATACTTGTATCTGTAGAATACTAGTAGGTTCCGGTACATCTACAATTCGAGGACAAAAACAGATTAGTTAGATCTCTCAAAAAAGTAACCAACATGTATAACATAGCATCAAAAACTGAGTTTCGCATACTAGTATTGTACTAATTTGGGTGCAACCCAAACACAATCAGCAAGGAAATTGACTAGCAAAACTAACAAAATAATGTAACGCCCCGATTTTATAAAACGCAAAAACGACAAATGTACCAGTACAGACGCTGACTCGAAGGTTGAAAATATAACTTTAAACAATCCAATCGCAAAATCAGGGTATTAAACTGTCAAAACTTGCACAGCGGAATCGTGACAAATAACATGAGGGCCACTTTACAGTCGCCAACACACCGTCTCGTGATCCCCTGCTCCGGCACGCCTTAGAAACTCCGGTGGCCCGTTACTTGTCCAAGAAATTCCTGCAAAACTGGTGGGTGGCTCGGGGTCAGTCCTTTATCATGAAAATTCCGTTAAACTTGGATAATCACTCTTCAGGGAATTAATAATGCAAACCCATAATTCCAAATCGGCTTAAAACGACGGCTCCGGAAAGATGGAACTTTCCGTAGAGACGACACCTTGTTGCCAAAACCAAGACTTTACGTCTTGATTTCCAGGTAAGTAGGGGAGTCACTTGGACTACTTAAGTCCCTCAAACCTTAGGTATCATAACTTTATAAACCGTGTAAAAAGAGACAAACCGTGTCACTTAATAATTCTGGACAGTCAATGAGCAACTGTTAGTCGTACTTATCATCGTAATCATACCCAAACAATCAAGCAATCATAGAACCAACAATCATATCATATCTCATGAGTATCCATTATAATATAAACGTGGAAATCATAAGCTGAAACTGTGAAACATAACATCATGCTTCATAACATCACTTGACTGTACTTATATCTGATCAACTTTTACTTAGGGGCCCCAACCCAACTAACTAGCCTTACCGCCCCCTGAAAACTGACACACTGCCCAGAGCACGTATCTGACCGCAGTGGTAACTGATAAGGACTCTCTAGTCCACTGAACTGAAGGGCAAATCTGGCCCATTGGGTCTCTGGCCCAATATCATACTGAGGGTCGCTCGCGACCGTAACTGAAAACTGGGTGGGCGGAGGTCTAGCTAGTGAGTACCATTTATTAATCCACCTATGACTTGTCTATGTGAGGTGTGGTACTCAAACATGCATACACTTTATTAATTACAGCATTCATAAATGATTTATAGAAATTAACTTAGCAGCACCATAGCACAACAAGAACATATACTGATCATAGATATCATAGCACGTATTTCAAATAAGTAAACATGAAGCATGGAAACACCTGAATCATTTATTGAGAGACACGTTAACGATAAAACCATAATTTAAGTATATACGTGTCCAAATACGGCTTAAATACCTCATGCATATTCATGTCAAAATACCTCATACGTATATGAACCAAAATACCGTACATGGGTCCAAAATACCTTATGAATACCTTATACGTGTACGTGTCCAAAGTACCTCGTACGATTACGAGACCAGAATACCTTGTACGTGTACGAAACCAAATCATGAACCGAACAACTCACGCGTTGAGCCGGTTCCCGATTTAATCCGTATAATCACAACATTCGTTAAACAGCACAATTAAACCAATCAAATAAATAAGTGGGATTAAATAACCCAAGGATATTACCCCTTTACCAACCCACCTCAAAAACCGAGTCGGTTGACTTAGAAATCGGTTCCGTGACTTGAATCGGACGGAAATAAGACTTCCGTAACTCCCGGCCAAATTGTACCAACTGGAAAGTTAGTTGGCCAAATCTGTCACAAACTGATAGTTAAGTGACCAATCTGTCACACGGGAAAAGTTCCAGGGGCAAAATAACCAAAGGAAAGAAGGAGGGACTGATCTGTCACCTTTTCAAAAGCTGGGGGGACCAAATCAGCATTTTTACCAATCGATGAACCCTAATTCACCGCCGATGGTTTTCCGTCGATTACTCCTCAACCGGGGATCCAATAATCAAATTGAAAGAGGGGAAACATTCGTGAGGTTGAGGCGAATCGATTGGTACCAACCAATCGGTCCAACTCAGCCTGAATCGTCCCGACACTCCTCTCATCGGAGTTTCGACGGAACAAAGGGGGCTTTTGTTTCTGGGAAGTGTTGCTTCGATTCAATGCATCGGGGAGGTTTATATAGTCTCCAGGAATCGAATGGATCCAAGGTTGATGGCCGACACAAGCCAATTTTGTCAAAATCGATCCCTACACCTTTTGAAAATCGTGGCCGGAGTTGGTGCGATTCCACATCAGTTTTTGACCGTTTCTTCGTGGATTTAAGTTCAAAGCCACGATTCACGGCTTTAGTCACGTTTCTGGTGGGGTTTCGATGTCCGGCTGCTAAGTTAAATGGCCTTTGGCCATTGGGAAGGGCTGCCGGCGAAAACAGAGTAGCGGCGGAGGAAACAGGGGCTCGCCGGAGAAGACTTGTCCAAAACGATGTCGTTTTGGCAAGGCGCGGGAAAAATTAAAAAAAAGAAGGGGATTGGTTTGCTGCTTCGGGGACTCGATCCCGTGACCTCTGGGTCGCGGGGTTGGTTCCCTGACCGGCTCCTTCCCTTGTTTGAATCGGCTGGTTCTGGTTCAAACCGGCTGTTCTGGTTAATCAATAATCAGGTTAATCAGCTGGTTTTCAACCGGATTTAATTCCTTTCTCAAAATCGATTCTTCCAACGATCAAATCGATTCAACCCTTAGCCTCGAATTATTTAATTGATAATTTATGATTAATTCTCAACGTTTAACAAGGATTTAAAAAAAATTTCGATTCCTAAATTCGGGATATTACATTTCTCCCCTCTTTAAAAAGATTTCATCCCCGAAATCCAACCCTAAGTAAGTTCTGAAATAACTCCACTCTCTCTCTCTCTACATGGAGATTCTCTCTCGTCTCCTAGAAGATCTGCAGTCGAAGATCGTACGGATGCACAGACTGCAGTTCATAAAGACACATTTAGAGGCACTGGGCAAGCTCAGGGTTTCTACCCAGATTCCCCCAGAGATATACGGGAACCACTGCAAGATCTGCAAATCCCGATTTCCATCGTGCTAAGGAAAACAGCAAGTTTCAGACAGTACCTGCTGCGGATCTGGAATGTCCGATACACACCAGAAGGGGTGACCCTACAATACTTCAAAAGGCGGGTGCACAGAATTCCATTCACCAGGGCTAAGCACCCAGTGTTAGTTATAGGAGCCCATAGAGCACACTTGTGTAATCCACGAGTAATTGGAAATTTAATAATGAGGGGTTATTAATAAATGCAACCCTAGCTTCTCTTTCCATTGTCATCGATTCTCTTGAGCACATAACGTTACAATCTATTGGTATCTCCTGATTTACTTGTCACCCGCGGGGATTCTAGGAAACAAAAATTCTATCAACGAAATTGTGCACCGTCTGAGACCATACATACTCATGGCTCAGACAGAAAACAAAGAAAAAGAAAACAAGGGCACAACCAATTATTCAAGAAAGTTCTAAGGCATGCGAGGTGGAATTTCTATTTGCCTCCGCCGAACTGTTCCTTCCGGCGGATTTTCTTGACGCCTCCGTCGCTCTATATGCTTGAACATCTTCAGAACGAAGGTGATAGCCACGAGTAGAAAAATGGCTATCAGCAGGATAAAATTAATCCCGCACAAGGTTTCTACTTCATCAGGACCAGTCATTTTTCGTTTGGAGAATGACTTAGAGAAAGGATACTATTTTATATGTGAAATTTTTTTTTGGTCAGCTTGTACAAAACGCCGCCGTTTGGACTTAAAAGTCAAAAAGCAAATAGGGTGATATGACAACACCAATTTACGCGTTAACTGTGCCTCGAAAGCAGTGCCGGTTCGGTGGAAAAAAAAATTTCCAACCGTTCACGTGCCGTCCGCCGAAAGAGTGACACGACACACCGTCTCAAGCTTTTAGCGGTGCCTCAAAAGTCGCGTCGATGTGGTGGATGATTTATCACCGTTCACGTGTCATCCGCCGAAAGCACGGATCACGTGTCGGAGATCTACGGTTTCTCTACTCGAGTATTTAACTTGAGTGAAACTTGGTTCCGTGTATCCCTCGTATCATACTTGCTAAAACTCACGGAAATTCGAAATGGGAGCAGAGAAAAACACCGGAGCTACTCCACTCCTCACTCTTTTTCCTACTCCCGAAAATCCATCCGTCCCTCCTGGTAATCCCTTTCTAACCGATTTTTGTCCTTTCTGCGATTCTGTTAAGAAAGAATGGAAACTAGATAGTAGCTGCCCGAACCACATGTCTCCGAATGAGAAATCTCTCGTTTCCCTTGACCGTAACTTTCACCAACTTGTTTCCTTTGGAAGAGGTTCCATGGTAAAGTCAAAGGGAAAGGGTTCCGTCAGGTTGGGTCCCTTGATTATTCCGGACGTACTACTGATGCCCGGTATCATCGGTAGTTTCATAAGCGTGAGCCAGCTTATGGAACAGAACTTTGCTTTTGTTTTTAAGGGAGGGTGGTGTACCGTGTTTGACCAGTTTGGAAATCCTTTTCTTTCGGTACCAAGAATAGGCAGATGTTTTCCGCTTAACATGGCTCATGTTACGCAGACAGGTGTTGCCATCCGGGGAAAACCAGACCAAACAGGGACGGTCAAGGTCTGCTGCGGAAAGAAGCGGGTTAAGGAGGCATTGCAAGAAGTGGCCAACCTGATCATGGAGGCTGACAAGGGGAAGAAGCGAGAGTGTCCGATCAAGTTAGTGGATCCTTTACAGAGTCCTAAGAATACGGCCTAAGTAGCCGATTTGTAACACCAATCATGCACCCGGTTAATTATTAATAATAATAGTTTCCCTTTTTTCCGCTCTTATTCATTCAACCCATCTCATTTTTATTCCAACCGGACTCAATACACAAGATCATACTTAAAACATGAATCACCACAAAAATTTTACCAAGCTATAGCGGTCTACTCATCATGCAGCTCTTGCTTATGAGCTCGAGATGACGTCGTGCCTCAGCTTCCTCGGCTGCTTCTAACGTCAGCTTTACGATGCCGTAAATTTGTATGCAGATGAGGAGTAAGGCAAGGATTATAAACCCTATGCCAACCTCATTGACATCCTCTTGGAAACTTATTCTCGAAATGGAGAGAGTTTTTACTAAGAAGGAGGAAGAATGAAAGAGAGAAATGGTGATGATGGATCAAGTTTTCAAACTTGATCTTTTATGGACACCAATCTCACCAAAAAAAAAGTGGTCACAATAATTGTGACACCCACTCACTCATGTCGGCTCACAAGGACAAGAGAGGTGGCCAAATAAGTCAAGGTCTAGGAACCTAAGGTTCGTCTCTTTAAATAGACGGTACCGAAATGCTTCGAATACACGAGCAGAGGTCGGAAAAGAATACCTCATTCAACGCTCTTGTAAACAAGAAATGGCTACGATTCCCGTTTGCCACTGTGGGGAATCTACGATCATAACCACATCCTAGACGGAAGAAAATCCAGGGCGAAGGTTTCTTAGCTGCAAAAGACGTCGCTCGGTAAGTCAATAATACTTTTCGAGTTTTTCCGACTATCTTTTCCACTAACCCGGGAAAAATTTCACCTATCCTCTTTGCTAATGGCAGAGGATGAACGGCCATTGCAATTACTTTGCATGGGCAGATCCCCCGATGCAACCTAGAGCCAAGGTCGTAATTAACGGGCTCTTACGTAAATTAAACGTTTACGAACGTACCTTTGGAAACGAGAGACAAGCAATTTCCGGGGAAACTGTTCCCAATACTGCTACGTCATCTACACCTTCCGTTAGGAACACATCAAATCATAATTTCTGTAAAATAGAAATTACCTACCGGACTTTCTTAACAGTCCTTACCCTTGCTTGTATCCTTATCAGAATCCTTATCATCCGTGTGATAAGCAATTAAATCTGTCTTTATCCTGATCCCATCTAAATCAGCTACACCCACCATTGTTATAAAAACAATTTATTCAACAACATTTAGTTGTAAAAATCCAAGAACGTCTCACCGGGGGAGTTTCTGTGCCGATGCCATGATGCAGGGATCTGAGACCGGTGCCTGTGAAAATCCTTTCGCCTTTAAACCTTGATTTAAAAACTCATGAAAACGTAATACCCTTTTCGTTTTGAAATTACCCGAACAACTTTCCCACCAGACCGATCTTCCAGTGTTTCTGGGTAGACCGAGAAACAGGAGAAAGCCGGCTCTGATACCAAAATGTAACGCCCCGATTTTATAAAACGCAAAAACGACAAATGTACCGGTACAACGCTGACTCGAAGGTTGAAAATATAACTTTAAACAATCCAATCTCAAAATCAGGGTATTAAACTGTCAAAACTTGCACAGCGGAATCGTGACAAATAACATGAGGGCCACTTTACAGTCGCCAACACACCGTCTCGTGATCCCCTGCTCCGGCACGCCTTAGAAACTCCGGTGGCCCGTTACTTGTCCAAGAAATTCCTGCAAAACTGGTGGGTGGCTCGGGGTCAGTCCTTTATCATGAAAATTCCGTTAAACTTGGATAATCACTCTTCAGGGAATTAATAATGCAAACCCATAATTCCAAATCGGCTTAAAACGACGGCTCCGGAAAGATGGAACTTTCCGTAGAGACGACACCTTGTTGCCAAAACCAAGACTTTACGTCTTGATTTCCAGGTAAGTAGGGGAGTCACTTGGACTACTTAAGTCCCTCAAACCTTAGGTATCATAACTTTATAAACCGTGTAAAAAGAGACAAACCGTGTCACTTAATAATTCTGGACAGTCAATGAGCAACTGTTAGTCATACTTATCATCGTAATCATACCCAAACAATCAAGCAATCATAGAACCAACAATCATATCATATCTCATGAGTATCCATTATAATATAAACGTGGAAATCATAAGCTGAAACTGTGAAACATAACATCATGCTTCATAACATCACTTGACTGTACTTATATCTGATCAACTTTTACTTAGGGGCCCCAACCCAACTAACTAGCCTTACCGCCCCCTGAAAACTGACACACTGCCCAGAGCACGTATCTGACCGCAGTGGTAACTGATAAGGACTCTCTGGTCCACTGAACTGAGGGGCAAATCTGGCCCATTGGGTCTCTGGCCCAATATCATACTGAGGGTCGCTCGCGACCATAACTGAAAACTGGGTGGGGCGGAGGTCTAGCTAGTGAGTACCATTTATTAATCCACCTATGACTTGTCTATGTGAGGTGTGGTACTCAAACATGCATACACTTTATTAATTACAGCATTCATAAATGATTTATAGAAATTAACTTAGCAGCACCATAGCACAACAAGAACATATACTGATCATAGATATCATAGCACGTATTTCAAATAAGTAAACATGAAGCATGGAAACACCTGAATCATTTATTGAGAGACACGTTAACGATAAAACCATAATTTAAGTATATACGTGTCCAAATACGGCTTAAATACCTCATGCATATTCATGTCAAAATACCTCATACGTATATGAACCAAAATACCGTACATGAGTCCAAAATACCTTATGAATACCTTATACGTGTACGTGTCCAAAGTACCTCGTACGATTACGAGACCAGAATACCTTGTACGTGTACGAAACCAAATCATGAACCGAACAACTCACGCGTTGAGCCGGTTCCCGATTTAATCCGTATAATCACAACATTCGTTAAACAGCACAATTAAACCAATCAAATAAATAAGTGGGATTAAATAACCCAAGGATATTACCCCCTTTACCAACCCACCTCAAAAACCGAGTCGGTTGACTTAGAAATCGGTTCCGTGACTTGAATCGGACGAAAATAAGACTTCCGTAACTCCCGGCCAAATTGTACCAACTGGAAAGTTAGTTGGCCAAATCTGTCACAAACTGATAGTTAAGTGACCAATCTGTCACACGGGAAAAGTTCTAGGGGCAAAATAACCAAAGGAAAGAAGGAGGGACTGATCTGTCACCTTTTCAAAAGCTGGGGGGACCAAATCAGCATTTTTACCAATCGATGAACCCTAATTCACCGCCGATGGTTTTCCGTCGATTACTCCTCAACCGGGGATCCAATAATCAAATTGAAAGAGGGGAAACATTCGTGAGGTTGAGGCGAATCGATTGGTACCAACCAATCGGTCCAACTCAGCCTGAATCGTCCCGACACTCCTCTCACCGGAGTTTCGACGGAACAAAGGGGGCTTTTGTTTCTGGGAAGTGTTGCTTCGATTCAATGCATCGGGGAGGTTTATATAGCCTCCGGGAATCGAATGGATCCAAGGTTGATGGCCGACACAAGCCAATTTTGTCAAAATCGATCCCTACACCTTTTGAAAATCGTGGCCGGAGTTGGTGCGATTCCACATCAGTTTTTGACCGTTTCTTCGTGGATTTAAGTTCAAAGCCACGATTCACGGCTTTAGTCACGTTTCTGGTGGGATTTCGATGTCCGGCTGCTAAGTTAAATGGCCTTTGGCCATTGGGAAGGGCTGCCGGCGAAAACAGAGTAGCGGCGGAGGAAACAGGGGCTCGCCGGAGAAGACTTGTCCAAAACGATGTCGTTTTGGCAAGGCGCGGGAAAAATTAAAAAAAAAGAAGGGGATTGGTTTGCTGCTTCGGGGACTCGATCCCGTGACCTCTGGGTCGCGGGGTTGGTTCCCTGACCGGCTCCTTCCCTTGTTTGAACCGGCTGGTTCTGGTTCAAACCGGCTGGTTCTGGTTAATTCAATAATCAGGTTAATCAGCTGGTTTTCAACCGGATTTAATTCCTTTCTCAAAATCGATTCTTCCAACGATCAAATCGATTCAACCCTTAGCCTCGAATTATTTAATTGATAATTTATGATTAATTCTCAACGTTTAACAAGGATTTAAAAAAAAATTCGATTCCTAAATTCGGGTTGTTACAAATAACAAAACATTTAAACGGATAAAATGAATTTACAACACATACAGTACAAGCAACAAATCCTTATTATTTAGATCGGGCGAACGATCACTCGGTGAATTATTTAGATCAAAAAGAGGTGTGGAGGAAGGTTTGTTGACTTGGGAACTCGAACCGGGTTCATCCATTAAAAAACTCGAACTTGAACTATTTTAATGGCCACTGCCGTTTAAAAACAATTGAAAGTGGAAGGTTTGTTTTGGAATGGCGTAACCTAAAAAGGAAGAAGAAGATAGGATTATTAAATTAGTTAAGATAATATTTTGTTCAATATTTTGAGGAGCCGATATTTATGAAAATGATTATATTAATTGACTTTGAACTCACTCGGCGGTTACAAATATGGCAGCCATTTAATTAGCATATTTAAATTAACTTAAATAACTAATTAGGTAGTTAGGATGAGATGAATGGTTGGGATTAAACTTTGTCTAGGTGACAAAGTAAGGACTTTGTCACCGAAAAAAATCTCGTCTACTGTTGGGGATATGGAATGAATGAATGAATAAACGAGTTAAGATATTAAATACCACATAGCTAATAAATGAGGTAGTGAAGCTAGATATAAGTGTTCAAACTCACTGAGGTTGGTAAAAGGGTTGAGGTGCATATGGTCCCCACTCTCCCGTGTTGTTGTCATCACTCGTCTTGTCCTCGATCAAATGGATTTGATTAGATTGTTTTGGAACCCGTACGATTTGGTTTGATCTTAAAGTACCTAGAGTCGGCGGTTGAAATTTGAACCAGACTCGATTTTTTGTTAACCAGGTCAAATCTGAACTAGCGTGTCTGTTCGGTTCAATGTAACTGCCCAGCCACCAAACTACTCAACTGCTAACCGAATATTGTGTTTGTTCATACTGCACCATTTCATTTACTATATATACAGATCAGTCCCTGCAGTTTCCTTCACTGGATTTTTTACTTTTTACATGCCAAAATCTGCACAAAAGAAATTATGCACTCACTTTTTGAAGAAATCAAGTCGTGTGATTACGTCGTTCGTTATTTATTGCATTTGCAGCACCACCACATATTAAAGGTAATCCGTTTGATTTTGAGAATAATTATTCCACTAACCTCGAGTACTGAGAAGAGAGTCATTGGTAAGTGCTCTAGTCAGAGATCGATACCCTGATTTCACCTTTACCCAAGAATTCCTTTGAGAGCATTGGAAGGAGATATGAAAAGAGAATAAAGATTATTTCTTGATGAATGGATTCCATCGTCTGGTTCTGTACTATTGGATCTTCATGATCCGCTACAAGGCCTCTGCCTTCTATATCGGTTTTAATCCGACATTATCCCACCCTCTGTGGGTTGGGAAGGCGGTTTATCCCCTGAAATTTAAGATTAACAATTTGGCAGCATGTTGAAAACTGCAGTTTGCAGTTCATTCGTGGCCCTTAACATGGGAAGAAGGGTTGTGGATTCACATTCACTCACCCATTTCCTCTCTCTTTTCATAAAAATGGTTGCATCCATTCCTAATTTTGAGATAGAAAGAATATTAATAGCTACTCTCAAAGGTGGGTAATTGGTAACCGCTCAAATGATCCAAAATGAAACAAATGTGATAATGGATGAGAAAGTCGACTCAAAGAAAATTAAATCCTTTATGGTTGGATCGGTATCAAATCTGAGGGCAAAGCGATAGAGTTTCCCGGAGTTGAAGAAGGGAGTAACTACGCTGAGAATTGTTTGTCACCGGAAAGAAAGATGAATGAAAGGCGAAAATAGAGGTTGGCAATAACCGCTTCAGAGCGTTGTTCCCAGGCCTTCTTCTCAAGATAGAAGAGTGATCCAGTCTGTCGGATATCCTTTCTCCGACAGTTTCTTTCTTCGATTTCTGATTTTACGACTTTATCTCCTTCCGATCCGCTCTTCTTCAACAGTTCTTCACTCCCTATGCTCTCTCTCCCTCCATTTCCGTCTCCAACCAACTGCTCAACTCCTGACATCGAGCAGTGCAAACCCCTCATGGTGGGGCCACGGGCTGGGTACTTCGCTCTTTCACAGGCATGATTCTCCATGCTGTAGGATTTCCTTACCTAGGTATTTCAGATTCTTTCATTCTTGAACTTTTGGCTTGCAGAGAGGCGGTTGTTTGGTGTGTCTCCGCTGGTCTTTTTCAGGTTGACTTTGAAGGAGATGCAGAATTGGTCTCCAAAGCTATTTGCGATAAAGACGGCTCAAGAGCTAGTGGTGGGATTATCATTCAGGAGGTCATCCGGTAGTTGGGCGCCAGTCCAAGCTTCAAGCTGTTTTCGGTCCGCCGTTCAGCAAATAGGGCCGCCCATTCTGTGGCACGTTTGGCTCTTAGATATCTCCCAGGGCTGTTGTCAGTAGTCCTCACGCCCTGGGTAGATTGTAGTTATTTTACTGCTTACTACCTCGATTCTCCTCGCGGAGCTATCTAAGTCAAAAAAATGGATGTGGTATATGTTTCTGTGGCACATATCTTCTTTTGTTATCCTTGATAAAATGATTCCTGTGCCAGGACCGCCCGTGAAATTTGAATAATCTTCGATATCCAAATAGGTTAGTTGAATTTTAATGAAATTTGTAGGCATAACGTGACAATGCTTATATTAGTTGAAGTTTCTTACCATCCAGAAAAAACATTGTTATTTTTCATTTTTTTTAATTTTTCTGAGCTAGGTTTGACACAAATTCTGGGTTAGATTTGACACAACTTCTAAGCTAGATTTGGCACGACTTCTGGGTTAGATTTGGCACAACTTCTGGGCTAGATTTGACACAAATTTTAGGCTAGATTTGACACAAATTTTAGGCTAGATTTAGCACAACTTCTGGGCTAGATTTGTCACAACTTCCGGGCTAGATTTGCCACAACTTCCGGGCTAGATTTGCCACAACTTTTGGGCTGGATTTGTCACAATTTTGGGCTAGATTTGTCACAACTTTTGGGCTAGAATTGTCACAACTTTTGGGCTAGATTTGTCACAACTTCCGGGCTAGATTTGCCACAACTTTTGGGATAGATTTGTCACAACTTTTGGGCTAGATTTGCCACAACTTTTGGGATAGATTTGTCACAACTTTTGGGCTAGAATTGTCACAACTTTTGGGCTAGATTTGGCACAACTTTTGGGCTAGATTTGGCACAACTTCTGGGCTAGATTTGACACAAATTCTGGGCTAGATTTGACACAACTTCTATGCTAGATTTGTCACAACTTCTATGCTAGATTTGTCACAACTTTTGGGCTAGATTTCTGACAACTTCTAAGCTAGATTTGTCACAACTTATGAGCTAGATTTGTCACAACTTATGAGCTAGATTTGTCAGAACTCCTGGGCTAGATTTGGCACAAATTTTGGGCTTGATTTGTCACAAATTTTGGGCTTGATTTGTCCCAAATTATGGGCTAGATTTGTCACAACTCTAGCTAGATTTGCACAATTATGGTAGATTTGTCACAAATTATGAGCTAGATTTGTCACAAATTATGAGCTAGATTTGACACAACTTGTGTGCTAGATTTGACACAAATTCTAGGCTAGAGATTCGTTGTTCCTAACCCTGCTTCACCTTAATTGTTATTTGAACAAGTAAAAGCTACGTCTTTTTCCGAGTGGGCACAATCTCCTAAAAACGGAAAAGCAACGAGCTCCGCAACAAAAGCGAAACTTAAATTGATTCTGTTTCGACAACAGTTTCTGTTCAGTGGTTAGACCGGACAGATTGGGTTGGGTAGGTCATATTTTCATTCATATACGCTCCGCCAACCCTAAAAAATTAGATTCTCTTTCGTTCTCTGCGCCGCAAGCATAACAATACTTCTCTCTTCTTTTCCGTGGATGTAGTCATCACTCCGGTGACGAACCAGGTTCCGATCCATCTCTTCTTCCATTTCTCATTTCTCATATAGTTTCTTCCTTCTTGATGCCATTAAACTTATCAATGGTAACCAAAAACAAAATATTAAACTCATCAATGGCGGCTGCAAGGACGAACAAGCGAACCAAATCAGCCACCAACGACAATGATAACAGAGATCGTATCTCAGAATTGCCAGAAGAAATCATCCACCAAATCCTCCGTCGCTCCCCGGGGAATTCCGCGAGGACTACCGTCCTATCCAAGCGATGGCGAAGCATATGGAGTTGTTATCCAGTTGTGCAGTTCCGCCACTCCGATCCTCCACGTCCCACCGTCCAGGGAAGGCTTGAAAATTTCAAGAAATTCGTTGAATCGTCGATGGAGAGGTTTTCTCGGCACAGTCAAATGCGAATGGAAACCCTAGATATTTTGCTTACAGGTAAATTCGCCGATTACAGCCCCCTCGTCAAACAGCTGCTGAAATTTGCGATGGAGAGGAAAGTCGAAGAGATCTCCGTCATCTTCAGAAATCCAGGATTGTTTTTATTCAGTATACAGGCTAATTTCAGCGCCAAAATTCTTCGATTGGCTGGGAAGGAATTGGAAGAAGACGACTACCAATCATATTTCCTTCCTTTTCTCGCTTCTCTGCGAAGCCTCGACCTCAAGAACATAAGAGCGAGCCTTTTCAAGAGTCTGATAGCTAGATGTCCTCTCCTTGAAACCCTAGAACTCGGTCATATCAACTACTTGGGCAAGCTTCAGATTTCCGGTTTCCCTTACTTGAAGACGCTCAAGATAACGACTTATGGCGAAATTGAGATCGAAGCTCCTGGACTCCAGAATCTGCATATTTGTTGCGATTACTCGCTACGGAAGATGGATTTGAGAGCCCCTCAGCTAAAACACTTGGAAATCAGGTGTTTGGGGTTCGCAGTCGACATTCTCAATGCTGTGATTTCTGAGCTCCCATCTCTGAGAACCCTAACATTGAATGATTTCTTAAATGTGACGACGAAGCTGAAACTTTCAATTCCAAAGCTCGAGGTATTCAAGCTGCGGGAAAAATGCGGATTGGAGGAGATCGAGCTTGATGCCGGTCCTACTCTGTCGAGATTCGTCTTCCACTCTTCTTACTCACCTGAAGATTTACGAAAATGTACAATCAATAATGCCGGTGCTTCTTGTCGATTCGAGGCTAGTTTCACTATTCCCTTCAACATGAAACAAGGAAGTCACCCATCGTATCTTGGGTTAGTGAAGGGTTTCATCACTAGATTTCCTCAGTTCCAAACGGTTTGCATTACCAACTTGACTTACAATGACAACGTAAGTGTTCACTCTTTTGTTTGTGTGTGTTTGTATCATTATTATTTGTCTAAAGCCCCAAGAAACTCAACTGTGTTTGCCAAATGTACCTACAGGTTACATTCAATACATTCAAAGAGGAAGAAACAGGGGATAACATGAGCAATCCAACGAGCATCGATCACTTGAAGTATTGTACAGTTCAGTCTAATTCAGAAATTGACAAGCATGCTCTCCTGGAAGCTCTGTTTAGGGTTTGTCGTCCCAATCACCTTACGCTACTTCATAGGCATAAGAACTCGAAAAGGTTCTTTCAGGGGATTTTAAGCATAATGCAGCAGAAGGGAGGGGCCGACGAGTCTCTTATGTGGCTGAATGGATTGAAAGATGTTAAGATCATAACACAAGATGTTGATGTTGAGGTAGAAGAAGAAGAGTTGTTTATGGGTTATTCGAACTGCAAGACCCAAAATCAACTCTGTTTGGAGCTAACTTGGGGTTAGTGAGTTCTGGATTCGTGTTAAGACAATAGGCTAATTATGGTACTCAGATGCATATTGTTTACTTTAAGGTTTCAATCAGTTTTCCATTTTGGTTATTTCATTATGAATTGCTCATTTGCTTTCTGTGTAATGGCTGAATTTGCAGACCTCTGTTACTGCTAGCTGCTTATGATGCTCTGCTATTAGTTGTTTGTTTTTCAATCTAAGAGTAGCTAACTGCTTATGATGCTCTGCTATTATTCGTCTGATTCCGAATCAACTCACCTTCTCATTCGTCTGCATATATTGAAACAAATTTGATATGCCTGTGACTGTTTCATTCACATAATCTATAAGTAGAGTGGCTTCGATTGATCGATGATCTTGTTTGTTATCTTTTAATAACAGAGGAGCCTTCGTACTTATTCTCCTTACTACTTAGAAACAACTCTGTTTCGTGTTAAATTAGTACGAGGTGCCATTGTCGTTTCTTTCGAGTTTAAGTTAGCAACATCATTCCTCGAAATGCTAAGGGTTGAAGGGTTATCAAACAACATAGAAAGTCATGTTACAGAAACCAAATCAAGAAGCACAATATATAGCTGTAATAAGGGTCATTTGGATTTGGTTATATGAATCCGAGATTTATAATGTTATGATTTTATATTATCCTGTGATTGTAAATGATATGTTTGAGATTTGCGATTATTTTGAGATTGTGTAGTGTTCATCGAATCTCAACTAAAAGTTGTGATTCTAAATTCATGAATTCTAGAGAAGCCAAGATCATGCTTTCAAAATATGCAAAAAGATATAGGATTCTTCAGAATTCTTAATTCATAATCAAATCTCAAAAACTAAACATCGTAGAAGCTAGCGTTTTTTTAGCAAAATAGAACTTCACCTTCACTAATCATTAGCTCTGATCCAGACTAAATACTAACTAGTTCAGATATCGACTAGTCTAGAGAACGATTGATCAAAAGCACACGATTTGATGTACATATTGCACACGATTGTATGAAACAAACTAGCACCAAGTTAGCAGGAAGCAAACTTGTTTCTCGGTAGCAAGTAATGTGTCCATATCCTTTGAAACATCCATCAACTCCATTTCTTCTCCTCTTCCCTCGACGACCCGGTCAACATCTCCTTTCACTATCTTCACATCTTTCAACTGATCCTGCCACTTGATTCGATGTTTGTCAGAAGTATTCAGTGACGACTTGATGTTCGAAAGGATCTGGAAGAACTCCTTTGAGATTGAATGCTCGGGAACTAGGGTAAGGAACTTGGGACGACATATCCAGAACATGGCTTCCAGAACACCTTCATGATCACCTTTCATCGTCAAACTCGTGTGCAACTTCAAGTGGTTGATGGTGGTTGGATGCTTGGGAGGATCGTCCGACTCAAAGAGTGTAACCTTTTATGCAAAGAAAGATATGAGATATTGTGAGGAACTGCAGAAATAATCGATGCACAGAACATATACTATACGAAATCTTGTCCACGAATATGTATTACCTTGTGGTCATCGAGAACTCTGAAGTTAACAGTTTGGAACTGAGGAAACTTGGCGAAGAAACTCTTCGCTGAATCAAGAATTGACCATCGGATCATTACCTCCCCTTCGTCCACTTCGTCCCCTTCAACATAGGCTTTCGGCAAGGTGATATCAACAGTCCATTGACAAGCAATGGTGTTATTGATTACAAATTTCTGTAATTCCTCAGGAAATGTTGGTTCGCACTCTGTGCATAGTATGAATCTTGACAAAGAAGGGCCAGCATCAAGCTCGATCTCCTCCAAATCACACGGTACATATAGCTCAAACACCTCAAGCGTTGGAATAGAAAGTTTCAGCTTTTTCCCCAATTCTTCGAGTCTGTACAAGGACAGGATTTTCAGAGACTGGAGCTTCGAAATCACAGGGCGGAGAGCTCCTCCTGTCAAACTTGAATAATCTGCTATACCCAAATAGGTCAGTTGAGGGGCAATCAAATGAAGCTTGTTGACTCTATTTGAGCTCTTCATACGCAGAGTTTGGAGGCTAGGGGCTTCGATCTCTATCTCCTCAGGGGATAAACAAGAATCGATCCTGAAATACTTTAGGTTGGGGACATTGGAAACTAAGAGCTTCCTCGCTTGGCAGATACCTCCAATTATCAGGGTTTCCAGGAAGGGACAGCTAGCTACCAGACTCGTGAAACTTTGCTCGATATCAAACACAATAGGTCGCAGTTCAAGTCTTCGCAGAGAAATGAAAGAGAGAGGGGAATCAGAGTACTTATCTAGGTTAAATACGATTCCCTTCAATCGAAGAGTCTTGACGCATGAATGAGGGAGCAATCGGTAAGGTAAGAAGATGTTTCTTACGGAAATAATTGTGACGGATTCTGCGTTCCTCGCCGACGCCAGTTTCAACAGCCGCTGAATGGGAGGGGGTCTGGAAGGTTCGATCAGATTTCTCTGTTCACCGTCGATTCTGATGTCTAGGGTTCGCATTGAGAGTTGGCTGTTCAGTGCAAACTTGTCGATCGAGGCATCGACGAAGTTCAGAAAAGCTGCTGCAATCCTGCTGCTGCCGTGGATACCGCCGTATTCCGCCTTGTCGAACTCCACGTCGGGGTAGGTTCCCCAAAGGCTTTGCCATCGACTGGATAGGACACTGGTCTTTGCCACTTGTTTGGAGGAGGATATATTCCAGAGAATTTTGTGGAGGATTTCGTCAGGAAGTTCCGAGATACGATCTTCGGCTTCGCCGGCGGCGACCGGAATTGCTGTTGATTTCCCTCTCTTCTTCTTCATTGATTTGTTTGGAGAGAAATAGATCCAAAAAGTATTTGAAATGAAATACTTATAGTAAAAAGAGAAATAAATAAATCTCATTTATTTATATTATCCATCTCCATTCCTGGCTTCTTCTGGGCCTGTTTCTGAAAGGCCCATGATATTTTAGTCTTAGACTTTTAGAGTCAAATACCTCATACTTACAAACTGGTCCTGAAACTTCAAAATGTTATACGTGTTACGATCCAATCCTTCAGTCTCCGAAGACGACATATTTCGGCCATTTTTCAACGTCACTATTGCCACGTCATCAAAAAATTAATATAATATTATATTTTGATGACTTATCAGTGTCATTTTACCACGTTGCAACTGACACGTCATAAAAAATTGTATTTTGATGACATGCTAGAGGCGATGTGGCAAAATGGCCGGAATATGCCGTCACCGGTGACCGTATGACTGGATCGTAACACGATTTAAAGTTTCAGAACCAGTTTGTAATATTTTGAAGTTTCAGGACCACTTTGTAATCGGCCTCAAAGTTTCAGGATGTATTAGGTATTTCCCTAGACTTTTAGTTTTATTTCCATAAATGATAATATAAGGTGCAAATTACCCTAATGCATTAAAAATATAAAATTCAGCAAGTTTGATTTAGTTCTAAATCAACTAGAACAAATGATTAAATCGTGTTGATTTTTATAAGGCTTAATACCCTAAAATGACACCAACTTTGCCTTAAATATAAGAATATACACCATTTTTCCGAATTACATTGGGCGTCACCATCTATCCTTAGTTTTTCCCAACCTACCACGCCGTTAGTCTCCGTTACCTAGTCAGCGATAATTAATACAGTCAGCTTATGAAAGGTAGGCGTGGCAACAATTCGTTTGCCACCTTGGATTACTGATACGATGACGTGGCTAAGACAAAGGGTGGAAAAATCTTATCTTAGCAGAAAATCTTATCTTGTACTCTCTCTTTCCTTCTCTTCTCTCTCCTGTTCTCTCCTCCTTTCTCGACATCGTCAACCATAATCCGATGAACTAGTAGACGACGACGGGGCTGAATAGGACTTCTCTTCTTCTCTTCTTCCCGCCAACGAAATCCAAGGTTGCGCTACTGTCTCTTTTTCTCTATTCCGACGGTGCTTCGGTTGGCGGTTGGGTGCTAACTTCATCGTTTCGTCCAGAGATGACTGTCTGGATAAAAGCAACAGCAGAGGACCACACGAAGCGCACTAACCGGAGGTATTGTGAGTACATTCCATTGTTTATTGTAGGGTCATTTGTGTCGTGGAAAGCGGTCGAGGGACCACATCAATTAATCGAACTAGGGTTTGCCTCTTTTTGGCATTTTGTTGATTTACTTTGTCGTCTTCTGAAATGGCTCATTATGGTGATTTAATCTTTGTTTGTTACAACATGGATGACGAGTTCGTAGAATTGGTTGTACACCATGGAGGAGAGTTGATTTACTCCTATTACAGGGTACGTAATTCTAACCATTTTGAATACCTAATTCTGTGATACCTAATTCTAACCCTTTTGGAATACAATTGTATGGCAGGCACCTACTAGTGAGCCGGACGTCATGCCAATGACTCAGCCAACTCCACCGCGTGGAACTCAACCATCTCAGTGATGTTGTCTTAGGAGAAGAAGTGTTATATGCCAGCAACTGTTATGTATTTTGAACCTTTGTATGACCTATGTTTTGGATGTTTCGGGTCTATGGATTGAGTATGTGGATTAGTTGTGGATGAACCATGTTTTGAATGTTTCGGTTCTTGAAAACATTATGAAATGACAATGGTTTTATTGCATTTCAAACACAGCATCCTCTTTGATTAATTCCACAAATACATCCCAACACATACTCCAATTACTCCGACCAAAACGACGTACAAAGTGAACATTAAGAAGGGCATTCTTGCCTCATACACCCTATTTCATTTCTCACAACTCTCAACTCGTCAATAACAGTCTTATGTGCCAATACCATTTTTTTCCAGAGCTACGATCAGTTGTTGTGTGTTCTTCTCCATTTCTTCAGTTTTCTCGAGAATGGTAGTTGTTATAAACTCCAAGTCAGCCGTAATTGGAGTCATGGTGCCATCTCTGCTACAAGACTCTGCATCTGCACCCATTTGTGCTGGACATTGTCGTTCATCTGCCCACAAGAAGTACCCGCAGTCGGCACTCCTCCAGAACGGACATCGATAGAAAGGTCGGCCCCGATTTCGCTGGGTGCCGGCGACCTTCAATAACGCCTCAGTGTTGTGGTGACACTTATGTACCCCAAGCCGGTTGGGTGTGAAAGAATCAGTAGAACTGTGCGTCCTTTTTGAATCCATCGACTGTTGCAGGTATTGAAAGACCCAGTTCGAACGCCGATTATTCAAACGTGGCGGCGAAAGATAATAGAAGAAGATAAATCGATGGAAGAGAATCAAAGAAGAAGAGGGATCGGCGGAAACCACCGCATCGGACGATTATTTCCGGTTGGCCGCCGATACAAGCTAAGAGATCTCGGAAATGGCAGATGTAGATGGAGAAAAGGCTCAAGTGGGAGTGACGGCGGAAATTAGGTTTGGGAGAGGTGGGGGGTAAGAAGATGAGATGGGGGTGGTTAAATTATAAGACCCTACGATGATGTGGCGTGCCTAGTCATAACAACAACCCACATGGCTAACACCGTTCCTATTCCGTCATGCCACGTTAGCAACGAATTTAGTCAGACTAACGCGTGGTAGGTTAGGAAAAACTAAGGATAGATGGTGACGCCCAATGTACTTCTGAAAGATGGTGTATATTCTTATATTTAAGGCAAAGTTGGTGTCATTTTAGGGTATTAAGCCTTTTTATAATTTCAATTCAAACAAAGTAGTGTGTATTTCGAACAATCATGACTATTTACATCACACTCTTTTAATTCTATATATGATATATCCAACCCTTTCAATTATTTTCACACAAATTATAGACATAAAATGGAACGTTCTCGTTTTAAGCACCAACATATTTGTGACATGTCATAGTTTAATTGTTCAGGATTTGGATTTTATGCATGTCTTTTGGTGGTTGGTTTCATTTATCGATAGTTTTGTATAAATGTTTTTGTACATCGTGACACTCCTATAGAAATGCATGGGTTGAACCAAGTGGTTCAATCTGACTCCATCTTAGGTGAGATTCACACAAAATCATTTTTTTGAAAAACAAAAAACATTGAGTTGTGTGATTTGCACCTTGTTGTTTTGTTCTTCGGGTACTGGGGTTTAAAATACCGCTACACCATTTAGATAAATTTGATCAATCATACCGTGTAAAAAATGAAATTTTGGAGTGAGTTCTATAAGTTGGAGTGGTTTTGAGTGAGTGTTCGAGATTTTTATTTTGGCCAACTCTAAATTACATATACAATCAAGAAAAGCAAACCTAAGCCTTCATTTCTATGAAACTTTGAAAACCATTATCAAAGAGCACCTCTAAAAAATAGTGAGTGCAATGAATGATATGTGCCCCTATACGAAGGTTTTCATGTATTATCTACTGTCCAAAACCACTATATATCATACAAGCAAAAAATATAGGATTCTTCGGCATGCTTGATTCATAATCAAATCCCAAAAACCATGGGTAGAAGTCAACATTTTTTTAACAAAATAGAACTTCGCCTTCACTAATCATTAACTCCGATCCTGACTAAATATTAACTAGTTCAGATATCGACTAGTCTAGAGAATGATTGATCAAAAGCACACGATTCGATCTACATATTGCACACGATTGTATGAAACAAACTAGCACCAAGTTAGCAGGAAGCAAAAGTAATGTACCATATCCTTTGTAACATCCATCAACTCCATTTCTTCTCCTCTTCCCTCGACGACCCGGTCAACATCTCCTTTCACTATCTTCACATCTTTCAACTGATCTTGCCACTTGATTCGATGTTCGTCAGAAGTATTCAGTGACGACTTGATGTTCAAAAGGATCTGGAAGAACTCCTTTGAGATTGAAGGCTCGGGAACTAGGGTAAGGAACTTGGGACGACATATCCAGAACATGGCTTCCAGAACACCTTCATGATCACCTTTCATCGTCAAACCCGTGTGCAACTTCAAGTGGTTGATGGTGGTTGGATTCTTGGGAGGATCATCCGACTCTTCTTCGAATGTAGCCTTGTATGCAAAGACAGATATGAAACATTGTGATGCACAAAACATATAATACTATACAAAATCTTGTCCAGGAATATGTATTACCTTGTGGTCATCGAGAACTCTAAATATCACAGTTTGGAACTGAGGGAACTTGGTGATGAAACTCTTCGCTGATTCAAGAATGCCTGATCGGTGCATGTCTTCGTCCCTTCGTCCCCTTCACCAGAGACTTCCGGCAAGGTGATATCAACAATCCATTGACAAGCAATGGTGTTACTGATAACACATTTCTGTAATTCCTCAGGAAACGTTTGTTGGCAATCTATGGAAAGTACGAATCTCGACATAGAAGGACCAGCATCAAGCTCGATCTCCTCCAAATCACATTCTGCATATAGCTCGAACACCTCTACCGTTGGAATTGAAAGTTTAAGCTTCTCCCCCAATCTTTCGAGACCGACAAGAACAGGAAATTCAAAGACTGGAGATTAGAAATCACAGTGCCGAGAACTCCGCCTTTCAAATTTGAATAATCTTCGATATCCAAATAGGTTAGTTGAGGGGCAATCAAATGAAGCTTGGTGACACTAAGAGAGCTATTCAGACGCAGAGTTTGGAGGCTAGGGGCTTCAATCTCTATCTCCTTAGATAAACAAGTAACGATCCTTAAATACTTGAGGTTGGGGACATTGGAAACAAGGAGCTTCTTCACTACCAGGATGGTTGCAATTGTTAGGGTTTCCAGTAAGGGACAGCTAGCTAAGAAACTCGTGAAGCTTTGCTCGTGATCAAACTTAATATGTTGCAGTTCAAGTGTTCGCAGAGAAGTGAAAGAGAGAGGAAAATCGGAGTACTCATCTAGGTCAAATACTACATCAATCAATTGAAGAGTCTCGGCGCATGAATTAGAGAGCACTCGGTAAGGTAAGACGATACCTCCTCTGGCCTCAATCGAGACGCATTCTGCATTCCTCGCCGACGCTAGTTTCAACAGTCGCTCAAGGGGAAGGGATCTGTAAGGTTCACTCTGCACGCAATCGATTGTGATGTCTAGGGTTCGCATTGAGAGTTGGCTGTTCAGTGCAAACTTCTCGATCGAGGCATCGACGAAGTTCTGAAAAGCAGCTGCAATGATGCTTCCGTGGCGACCGCCGTATTCCGCCTTGTCGAACTTCACGTCGGGGTAGGTTCCCCAAAGGCTTTGCCATCGCCTGGATAGGACACTGGTCTTTGCCACTTGTTTGGAGGAGATTATGTCACAGAGAATTTTGTGGAGGATTTCGTCAGGAAGTTCCGAGATACGATCTTCGGCTTCGCCGGCGGCTACCGGAATTGCTGTTGATTTCCCTCGCTTCTTCTTCATTGATTTGTTTGGCAGCCGGGAAACTATTTTCAATTTTGAGCGAGATAGATCCAAAAAGTATTAAATGAAATACTTATAATAAAAAAGAAATAAAAATCTCATTTATTTATATTATCCATCTCCATTCCTGGGCTTCCTGGCTTCTTTTGGGCCTTACGGATCGTGTTTCAGAAAGGCCCACGGTACTTTTCTTTTAGTTTTATTTCTATAAATGATGATGGCTTTTTTTTAAGAGATAGCTCTCATGAGATAGCAAGATAGTCATATAAGAAAGGGTGTCAACCCAAGTCGAGACTTTACCAATCTTTGATTTGGTAGACAACTTAGAATGTGTCGAGTCACATAATGGGCTGCACTATTTGCATGTTGAGGCACTTACCGAAGACGAAGACTAGGTCAAGCATCCAAGGACGAACAAATGATGCCTGCAATGATAGGGTCTCCCTCCAAGTTGAGGAAGCTCCTCCAATTGACTAGGGATGTAATTTGAGCACCGACATCCTTGGTTGACTAACAAAAACGATAACATTGCGGGCATGCATCCTGAAAGCAAGAGATTTCAAAAGGAGGGATTAATAATACCAAAGTAGAAAATACCTGAAACTAATAAGGTTGATCTTGCGTGGCCGCGTAAAATTAAGCCAAAAGTGATGATCCTAATGCATTAAGACAAAACCGGGTACATATATCATGCATCTGTTGTATTATTATGAAGCTGTTGTTGTTGAAGTTCTCGTTGAAGTTCTCTAAGGTTACATGTAATATTAGTTGCAGAGTCCAAGTTGCAGAAGGGACAAACTGTCATATTATTTTATTGCTGATTTCAATTTCAATGAGCTCGCAACATGGGAAACAAGAAATTCAATTATGGTTGAATTGTTATTCCTTCCGTAATTGAATTCAATTATCGGAATATTCGAATTTCATGACGGAAATGATGCTTAAGTTTTTATTAAACGAAGTCCCTCTACTTATAAATCCCTAACAAACAGGCTCTTCGGTTAGATTTTCTATCTAAATCCGTCTCGTTAGCCTAACTAAGGCAGTTTGATGTAAAATGTAACAGAGAACAGAGTTCGATAGGGTTTATACTTTTTTGGCCCCAAATATCCCTGTCTGTTTTTGTTTCCTCCTCACCATTAGATTAATCTAATGACTATAAGAGGGATTCAACACCATTCTATAGAGTACTTAATGACGTTAGGCCAAATAAACTAACTTGATATAACTTGATACAAACTCATCACATGTCCTTATCATTGTTGTATTTTCTTAAATTTTTAAATACAAATATTTATGATAAATAAAAAATATGATTTAATACATAATTTATAATTTTTTTTGCGTGAAGGGAAAGCTGGTTTGACTCTTGTTTCTTCTCCAATATCCGTTGAGGCTTCTGCCTTGTTTGAGTCCATCTAGTTAGCTCATCTCTATAGTGTGTCCATTTTTTCGAACTGCAAGACTTTGGTAAATATCCTCAACAATGAACATACACCCTAGCCCTGAGACTGTGTTGCTAGGATTGCTGCGTCAGCGGAATTTCCACGTCTATCTAATTGAATCTCTATTAGTTTCATTTCGCGTGCTCGTAATCATAGAGCGGATCGAGTGGTTAACAAAGTTACACATACATGAATCTCTTCCTGATTCATGGATCCCCTCCCTCCTTAATGCCCTCCCCGCCTGTAATTTGTTCTCGGTTCCATTTTCGGATAAAATGGAAAAAAAATTTCAGGGCTTTTAACTAAAATAAATAAAAAAAATTAACTATTAACCTAAATAAATACGTTTCAAAACTATTTATTTGTGTAAATATAATCGCCCCAGCATAGGCGATATCGCCCCAGCACCGAGGATTGCTGGTCAAACCGATTCTAAACTGCCCAACCAACCGAGTAAATGCTGTCTGGCTGGACACATGGCAATCTCGCCCCAGCCATAGGCGATATCGCCCCAGCCACAGGCGATATCGCCTAGGCTACCGGCGATCTCGCCCGAGGGTTGGAGACCGGGCTATCTCGCCCCAACCCCTATAAATACCCATTTTTCAACTCATTCTCCCACACTACTCGGTAACCCCCTAAGGCAAAGGTAAGTCTCATTTCTCCTTTTTTTTAAATTACATTATTTAGTTTAGGGTTTTAGGTTAGAGAATTAGTTTAGGGTTTTAGGTTAGAGAATTAGTTTAGGGTTATTATGGTAGATAATTAGTTTAGGGTTATTATGGTAGATAATTAGTTTAGGGTTTTAGGTTAGAGAATTAGTTTAGGGTTATTATGGTAGATAATTTTTTCCAAAGTGATTTATTAACACTGTCATATTGACGTTGTAGGATTTTTATAAAACGGAGAGGACCTTTTCTCGCACCATTACACAAGGTACGTAGTACATACATTATTTATTGTTCTTATGTCATTGTGAACCATGTTATTATTTATGGATAGTTTAGAGAATTAGTATGATGTTGAGGTTAGCGAATTAGTATAATATTGAGGTTAGACAATTAGTATAATTTTGAGGTTAGAGAACTAGTATACTTTTGAGAAAGAGAATTAGTATAAAATAGTTTTTCTAACAATTTACTATACAATAGATGTCGAACTATGGATGGGATGAACCGTTGGTGGATCGGATTCCCGGAGAGCGTTAGGCCTCAACCTGGTGATTGTTCTCTACTGTGGGGGGAGAACAAACATAGGGCTACTTTAGTGTGGCGTGACCCACATGCGTGCAAGGCGCTGAAGTTGCGACAGCGTAGTTCTTGCTTAGAGTGGAGTTCAGAGTACGAGGCATTCTTGCGAGAGTGTCGACTCCTCCCTGTTGTTCGTTTACTCGGTTTCACACCGTGTAAGGAGCTCGTCACAGCATTGATTGAGAGGTGGCGGCCAGAGACGAACACATTCCACCTGGTACGGGCGAGGCGACGATCACCTTGGAGGATGTTGAGGTACTTACGGGTCTTCCTATCGATGGAGTTCCTGTTACCGTAGCAGTGGACAGACGTGAGCCGGGTCTCATATGTGAGGAGTTGTTGGGTGCCCGACCCCAGCTGGGAGTTGTACGGGACAGTCAGTGAAGATCTCGTGGGTGAAGGGCATGTTTGATCGTCTACGGCTGGTGCTCCAGCAGATGTTGTTCTCCGCTATGCACGAGCCTACACTTGGGTTCTTATTGGCGCCATTCTACTAGTGACCGGACTGGAGACTTGATACCGGTTCATCTACTCCGGCTTATTGGGGACTCTGCGGTTGCATCCACGTTCAGTTGGGGTAGTGCGGTACTAGCATGGCTGTATAAGGCCATGGGGAGGGTGGCCTTCTTCACGGCTGGGAGTCAGAGGGGTACAGGTGACTTGGGAGGCTTCACCTTGCTGGTCCAGCTCTGGGCCTTGGAGAGATTCCCGAGCATAGCCGAGCGCTACGTAGCAGGTGGTGACCCACCAGATGCTGACACCGTTCCTCGTGGTGTGCGTGGATGTCTGTCATCCGGCGCCACCAGCATCGCGTGGCTATGAAGCTGGAGGAAATACGCTACGCACTTGATCGGAACACGGAGTTCGTGGTTAGGAATCTTAACCTCATGTACATACTCTCTCTGATTTTCTTAATTCTTCCTTACAATATATTTATTAATTCTCCAGTGGATGCCGTACGCCTTTCGAGAGGAGGACTATCAGTTGGAGGACGATGTGTTCTGGCGAGCTGTTTGCCCCCTGCTGTGCATTAGACTGTGTCTCATGGCACCATCCTGATCGTTGCATGCGTCAGTTCGGACATGGTCAGCGTATCCCACAGGACGCCGAGCCTGCTGCTCGCGTCGAGGAGTTACTAGGCCTAGACTTCAGAGCACCAGTACATGATTGGGGTGCTAGGTACCTACAGTACTTCCGTCTCTGGGAGGAGCGGGATCAGCACATTGCCGAGGGCGAGGTGAGAGCAGATCCATTGAGCCACCACTTCCATGATGAGTACGACGAGTGGTACAGGAGACGGACACGCCTGGCCATATCACACGATGGTGCACAGTTTCAGGGGATGGTTAGTGACCACCTACTTGAGTAACTGTAGGCAATTTAGTATTCCCTTAGGGTACACTAACTTTTATTTTGTTTTGCCTTTCAGATCGCCTCGTTGGAGCAGGCTACCATTTTGAGTGGTACGAGTGATTCTCACATGAGTCATGTGCTCCGATCTGGATTGGCTATGAGCGGAGCATATGAGCGCCTTCCCGATCGAGGACCACACCGCCCACGTGCAGCATCACGCCTGCCGACATACACTCCCTATGATGGCTATCCCATCCCACAGAGAGGTCACAGTACAGGGTTGGATGATGTCGATTACGGCGGTCTCGCGCACCATGATGTGGGATACGCACCTCCACCCTACTATGTGTGGAACGAGGATTTCGCTGACGGGCGGACTTACAGTTTCGATGACCCTCCTCAGTACCAGGCTACGGCGCCTCAGTACCAGCCGACGGCACCTCATTACCAGCATGCAGGACACCCAGGTGCGTCGAGTAGCCAGCCGTATGGGCCCACCAGCTAGCACGTTGATCAGAGCCATCCGGTCGGCTCCCAGGGTTTCTCGGAGGACAGTGGGTTTGAGGATTGGGCCCATCGACCTGATTTCGTACCGCAGTCCACCCAGACACCACCGTACACTCACATGTTACGTGATCGGACTACATTGCGTCCACCGGATTGCTACACGGACGAGCAGCGACAGAGACGCCAGAGGGGTCGGAGGCATTGACACTCACATTTGTAGTTTTTCGTTTCTGGATTTATGTTATGGTTTACTGTTTGTATTTGTCGTACTATGGTGATCGATTGTACTTGTTTCGGCTGTTGTAGTATTCATTTGTCGTATTATGGTTTCGATTTTACTGATTTGCACTTTCATGTCATTTTCGCTGTTAATGTTTTTGCAATGAAATTCAACCATTTCGATCTATATGTGGATGGAACACTACTGCGCCACATTTTATTATAACAAACTTCACTACGAAAATTACATAAACAACAGTTCCAACACGGTTCAGGTCCGAGGGTTTCTCATAATGAAATTCATAAGCTCTTGTTGTTCTTTGATTTTCTGGTTCAGTTGTCGAATCATCTCGTCCTTCTCCCTAACGACCCTTTGGTTCTCCCTCTTAGCTCGATCAAGTTCTTTGTCCTTCGCCCGAATTATATTGTCCTTCTCCCTTCTGATCTTGTCCACAGCCTCCCGAACCACCAATGTTTCAAAATAACCACAACCCTTGTTCTTTAAAAAATGGCAACGAAACATGCGGGTTAGGAAATATTAATGGGATAGGTGACAAATTAAGAAAATCATTCCAGTCTTTATACCTCCCTCTCAAGCGGACACCCAAAATAGGGTTCGAGATCCTTCAGTTGAATGGATCTTGTTGCCCTCAAATCACACCAGCAATTCACCTCACTCAGCTCATACTCGAACAGGTCTTCCTGAGGTTTCTTCATCTTGTAAAGTATACGATCAACTTCTGAAACTACACGACAATAGCAATTGTAATTAGTGCAAAATGTGAAGTAGACGGGGGAAACAAGGCATGTTTTTTACCTTTATCGCGAGCTCTACTTCTTTCCCCATGTGTGAACACCATAGTGTGACCGCGGTGGATGGAAACTGAATTCGAAAAATTGGAAGTAGTGGTGTGTGTTTGGAAGCTGGTGATAGGAGGGTTTTATGATGCATACTGCCCCCTGTTGTGGCACAGGCGATCTCGCCCATGTCACAGGCGACATCGCCTATGCCTAGAGTGACTACTATTTTATTAAACGAACCGAGATAAAAACATTACAGATACACTATTTTATTTCACGCTTGATTACTAGAAGACGCCCCGGCACTGTCCCGTCTCCTTCCACATGTCCTTGCATTATGACCCACGCAACCGCATGTCCTGCACTTACTTGGGCGACCCTCCTCACGCCAATCCATCTCGTTTCTGATTCGAGAGTGTCGTGGACGACCCTGTCCACGAAGAAGATGAGGTTGCGGGATCACTGGTAGGCCCGTGTGTGGGATCCAGTCTTTAGGACCCAGTATTGGTTGGAATGACTGAGCATACACTAGCTGGGTCTTGGATACCAGATAGAAGGGGCTGACGTAGTTGTGCCAGTTAGCACCAGCAAATGTGCAACAAGCTACAGCATGGGAGCACGGTACCTTGTACCCCTGGAACTTCCCGCATGTGCAAGTCCCCTTACGATTCGACTGCCTATCGAACCGAACAACGTAGCTATTATTACCGCTACGGTTCTGATTGTTTGGACCAGACTTAACCTCGTAAACCCCGTTAGCCGCATCGTACGGCAGCACGTAGTGTCTGACGGAACTTGACGTAGATTCTTCGGTTAATTTCTGACAGTACTTCGTATACGCGTTCCCTTCTGCCAACATTCCCTGGTATTCCCCACGGCGCCTATGCCAATACTTGACCATACGATGGAATGTGTGCTCGATCACAGAAGACATGGGCAAACGTCGCACGCCCTTAAGTACTCCGTTCACGCATTCTTGCGCGTTGGTCGTCATGGTTCCCCACCGAGCACCGCCTCCCTCAGTGTTGTCATAGGCCAAGCTCCATAAGGGTAGTTCCTCATTCACCCATTTTGGCTCCCGTACGTTTTGTTCATCATGGATCGCCAACCATTCTGCCTTCTTGGCCTCAAACTTCCGCACATTCCCTTCTATTCCTGCGGGTAGCGATGAAGACTTCTATGAATATCTAGTTTGTATGAGAATATTGTATTAGTTAGGTTCAAATATACACCGTAAACAAGTTGACAAATACCTAAGTTCCAAAGGCGAGATTTTAAAGTTTGGTTGCGGTGTTTCTTGTTGAAGTTGCTTACGTAATGGCGTAGACACCACCTCCATACCCACCCTCGATCAATGTTGCGCATTGCCGCTGCTATCCCCTTGTGTCGATCACTGATGATTGTGATGTTGGCCCGATTGGTCACATGTCTCTGTAGATTCTCCATGAACCACTTCCAATTATCGTGATCCTCTTGGTCAACTATGGCGTACGCCAATTGAACAATCCGATGTTGCCCATCGAATGTACTAGCCATCAACAACACTTGCTTGTACTTGCCCGTGAGGAATGTGCCGTCAATGATCATGACCCCAGCGCAGTGCTTGAAGGCTTCTATGCATGGCCCAAACGCCCAAAACACCCTCTTGAACATCCTACAGTTACCCGCCGGGTGGGTTATGATCTCGTACCGTGTCCCGGGGTTTGTGAGCCGAATAGCATTCAGGATTGTCTCAATGTTGTTGTATGATGCCACCCAGTCACCGTACAGCTTCTCGACAGCACGTTGCTTGCCAAACCACGCCTTCCGGTACGATATCTTGCGGTGGTACTTCTCCAGAATGCAATCAATAACTGTCTCAACCTTCAACCCCGGCTCTCTGCGCACAATGTGCATGATTGCATCTGAGATCAGCGTGACATCGAGCTGTGGGTGGGGCCCTAGTATCGTTGACCGGTCACAACTGTGGCCGTTGTTGAGTTGTCGTATTATCCAGAATCCATATCTGTTGCTAAGTGTAGAACGCATCCTCCAAGGACACGTCGGGTCGATGCACTTGATGGCCCATTCCTTCGGGTTGGAAGTGATTACCCTGTACTTATAGTTGCGGATGACTGCTTGGCTCTTCGTTAGGGACATCAGTTGACCTTTGGTAGAGAATGTCTGACCCAAGAAGAATTCCATCTCCACCGACCAGTACGCCTTCGCTGGGATCTGGAAGCGCCTGTCCATGGAGTAGGTGTTGGAGATTGTCATAATGTCGTCACAGTCGTCACCCTCGCTCGTGGCATGTTCCAGTGGCACATAAACTTCCACGCTATTTGCTGTGGCTCCCCCTTCTTCAATCGTCGTCTTCCTCGTCGGTTTGGCCAATTCATCGTCGACGTTTGGATTCCCTTCGTCCGCCGAGCAATGGCTCCTTTCATCTCCAGAATCGTCAGTGCTGACATATTCATCTCGCGCCAACCCCTCTTGGTCAACCTCCGGGAACTCCGGACCGATATGACTGGTCGCCATGTATTCCCATCATACGTTTGGCTCTGCTCTGCCATCTGATTTGGAATGACCCCCGAGAAATCGGAGAACTGAGACGGCTCCTCTTCCATCAAGGCGTACAACTCGGCAACTTCGAAAAATGGGTTGACGCGAACTAAGTCGTATATGACTTGTACGCCGTTGTCGTCCGATATCGGCCTAGAAACGAAATGCGACAGATTTCCCTCAGAACTGTATATCGGCATTCTCTAGACAAATGACTGGATTATCTGATCCGCTCCAAGACCCATTTTCCGCCGAAACACGGTAACCACACTATCATAGGTCGCTCGCTTGGTCATCTTCAGACGGACATTATTTCCCCCTTCGTAGGATAAGCCGGTCCAATCCTGGACGATACGGCACCCCCAGAAAACTTGGATTCGGAATTCTCGTGACAAAGTGTAGTCGGCCATTTTAGAATGTTAGTTCTTTCGATTTGGTGACTAACCCCCGAAACTAACAAGGATTTATAGGGTGCTTAGTGATCCAAGATGTAGGCGATATCGCCTATGCTTTAGGCGATATCGCCCATGCCCTAGGCGATATCGCCTAATCCGTGGCTATTTTCACACCCGTGACTCAATCGAATCTAATCACGAGTCACGGGTGACAATCCACGGTGCTGGGGCGATATCGCCTATGCCTGGGGCGATATCGCTTATGGCTGGGGCGATTATATTTACACAAATAAATAGTTTTGAAACGTATTTATTTAGGTTAATAGTTAATTTTTTTTATTTATTTTAGTTAAAAGCCCAAAATTTCACGGTAAAAAAATGTAATATTTTTTAAAGATAAACAATTTTTTGACACTTTCATGTGGTGAAGGTGAGTGGAGTATCAAGGTCATGGGCCCCACACTAGCAAAAATATCTAAAACCTCTGGTATCTCACTATGATCCTTTATATTTATACTCTTTTCTTTTTCGTCCTATTAGTATTATTTTTTTTTTTTCCAAAGGCAGCTCCTTACGGAGATACGGAGACAGCACATACAGATAAAAAAGAGAAGAAACATCAAGTCCCAACCCGGAAAGTCATGTCTACCACCATGCCTCCCGGGAGGTCGTCCTATTAGTATTATCGTGTGGCCTCTGTTGTTTTTGTCCATTTAATCAAACCGCCCACAATTCACTGTACAAAAAATTATTCTTTCAACGCCACGTGTCCCCTAATCTGAACAAAAGGTTTCTCTCTTTTCGGTTCTCAACTTTATCCCGGAACCGGAAATAATATTTGCATGGACAATGTCTGATCAGGTGGGTGATGGTCTACCGTAAGGAGCATAAGACAGATTTTCTATTTCTCAGTTATTTGATTATTTCTCTTTGTATGAAAGAGCATATGACACGCCACGTGGAAATTCATTGTGGAAATAGTACGTGCAGTTTATGGATACATGTGATGAAATATTGTTGAAATTCGAGTTCAAATATTTTTAATTCGTATTAGATTATGAAATAAGTTCACCTAAATATTACCCAATATTCAGATATTCACGTAACAAAAATAATTGATATATCTCGATTATTTCAATATTGGATGATATAGATATCAATATCACTCAAACCAACGATCCATATAAAATATTTGGTTGTTTACGTTGGCTCTATTCATGAAATTAGTAAAACGGAAATGTATGCGAAACAAAAAAAAATATATATTTACTCATTACGGGTCATATAAGAAAAGTAAAAGCTCTCCATGATATCCTAAAAAAAAAGGTACATGTTGCATATCTTTCTATCGTTATTTTAGAATGTTACTAGGTTAGATTATCAAATAGAGTAATTTATTAAGAAATTCAAAACTAACACCTAAATAAGCACTTAATAAAAGTCAACAATCGAAACTTACACATAATTCAAACATAAATCAAACAACCGTACATATATCGATGTCAATATTTTGTTTTATCACACGTAAAAAAATGAAGTGTAAACAGAAAATATATTTTATATAATTTCATGATCAATGACCATTTTTCATTTTAAGAAATTAATTAAGCTGATTAATTTATAATTAAATCAATTTGGATAGAGCCAACGTGATTTAAAAGAAAAGTCTAAGTTGAAACTTGAAAGAGACCGTACGATTATTGGTGTGGTGCCCTTCCAACTTTACCAATTTGGGACACTAAATTAGGAATTAAGTGATATCCCAAAAAAAAGAAAAAATAATAATAATAATAATAAACCGACTTTTTGCAGGACGGTTTAGTAACAAATAAACAAATTAGTGACGTTGATTGCAAATCAATATTAATTAAGCCCCTTGAAGTGGGCCACGCTTCAGAATTGACACGTGGACCTCTATTATTCGCTAACCGAGAACATTGACCACTGTACCCTAGCGCACACGATTTCTATCACCGTCGCCGACTCATACAAATCAACCAATCCCAGCTGTCTATGCGGAATCAGCATTTCTCCGTAGTCTCAGAGTCTGAAGCTAACAACCAACCAACAACAATGGTGTCGAAGAATCCGAACCCGGCAGAAGGATTCTACTTGGATCCAGACGAAATGGCGCTTCCTGGACTAGGACCTTTTGCCGCTTCTTCGCCGGCGGCTTCCAACGCCACGAGTTCCTCTTTCGAAGATCCGAGCAAGAAGGTCCGGAAGCCTTACACCATTACCAAGTCGAGGGAGAGCTGGACTGATCCTGAGCATGATAAGTTCCTCGAAGCTCTCCAGCTGTAAGTTTTTCTTGTTGTTTGTTGTCCCGTTCTAAGTTCAATTAGGGTTTGCATGTGAATTGGAGCTGAGGCATGGTTTGGTGTGAGAAATTAGGCGTGGAATTGTACGGTTGGGGGGTGATAAGAGTTCGATTTTGAGCAAGGTTAATTTTGCTGCGTACCTGGAATTTCTACCAGTAAATCTCAGCTGGAGATACAGTGTCAAATTGTTTTTGCTGTTTCTGATTTTGGTTGCCTGTACATTTGTCCTTTCTTGGAAGTGTCTTCTCTGAGATTTTCATCTTCGTCGGGAGAAGATTCTGAATTCTGTTGCATTTCGATGATATTCTATTTAGGTTGAATTCTTACTGCATAAATTGCAGCAAAATGATTCATTTGCTATACCCATATTTGTGGTAGTGTAATTTGATTATACTTTAATTGTCTAGTACTGTTGTCATTTGTTAACTTATACATCTGTTTTATCCTTTATTCTCGTGTTCCTTGTAGTTTTGATCGTGATTGGAAGAAGATTGAAGCATTTATTGGATCCAAGACTGTTATTCAGGTAGTGTTAATGGCTGTTTTGCTAAATTTTCGTTGGCTCAAAGAAATTTTGCTACTGCTTTAAAGGGCAGCTCTTGAATGGAATTTGTCCCATCATATGTATCTTAGGAAGTATCTTGACTTCAGGTTTTGAAAAATGTTGGGATTTTGCGGCAGTGCTTGAATAAGTCTGCTATTGCTATGAATTGTGTTCTACCTCAGTGAAACTAATGGAATAATGAGACTGCTTGATATGCATAACTTCATTTTTATGTCACGTCTTCAATTTTGGAAGAACGACTTTGAATCTTTCCTTGTTGACACCACTTATCACTTGTCAGTATTCTCATTAACAAAAGCCAGGAAACTGGTTCCTTTGAGAATTTTGATTATGTGGTGGGAAGATTATGTTTTGGTTCAGAGGTATCAACAAGATGATAATTTAGTATCTGTCTTTAACAGATACGCAGTCATGCCCAGAAGTATTTCCTCAAAGTTCAGAAAAGTGGAACAGGTGAACATCTGCCTCCTCCCAGGCCTAAAAGGAAAGCTGCTCATCCATATCCTCAGAAGGCCTCAAAAAATGGTGAGATGCATGAAATTTCTGTATTAATATGAATTAGCTCTCAAATTTACGCTAATGTGAATAATAACCTCTAATATAATTTCTTTTAATCCTGGCATTATAGTGGTTCCACAATCTTCAGGACCAATTCAATCATCAGCGGCTCCTCTTGAACCCTGTGTACCACCTGATTCTCCTTCAATGCCGTTGCACCCTATCACAAATGTTTCAGCAGCATCCTGCCAAAACAACGCCCCTGCAGTTGGTTTGTTGAATCAAGGAAAAGGTTTGTAAAGTGAAAGCCTATTTCTAGTTCTGTATAGCATTCCTTACTTTCTTTTGGATAGCCTTGCAGTGCAAATTGGATACTGAAGACAAGTTTTGCTCTTTTTTTTTTCTTTCTAGTAGGTCCATCATCATCAAATAATTGTTGTAGCAGCACTGAGAGTGCTCCAAGAAAGAAACAAGTTGGTGAAGTGCCCGAGCAAGGAAATCCACTAAGAGGTAAAAGTTCCACATTCTATTTTCTACATACTGCCGACTAAACAGTGATACCAAGATACACACTATATTCTTCACTTCTAGCTCATTGGGTTGGGTGGTTGGAAAAGAATTGCTCGACAACTGTTGGGGCTCAGTTAATTGGTTGAACTCAACTTTTGATGACATGTTTTGGGTAAATAGAGAGTGCTTGACCTTTCACCGTCATGTATAGCAGTATGTTTGATTGTTCTTCCACGATCTAGTGAGATACCATCTGGCTAAGATGGTTTTCGGTGTTTACCAACACTACTTTTCCTACTGAGAACAGATTCTAAGAGGATCTACTTGTCGTCCTAAGCATCTTAGCTATTGCTCTTCGTTAAGGACAAGCTTTATGCCTGACCCATCTCCAAGATCAAATCGGGGATTTGAATGTTTTTTTGTCTCACATTACCACCTGGTCATCCCCTTATGGCTGCTTGTTGATATATGTGTTCCTCTTTAGTTTTGACACTTTACTCGGAACCCATAATTTCTAACATGTGAACCATGAAAAATATTAAGGCCGTCTTAGTTTGGACATAACTTTTGCCACATATTGGCCATTGCCACAGTTCTGGTCTTCTGGTTAGGAAGCCATTAGACCCCTTGCTATTAAGTGTCATTGACATATCTGGTTGCACCTATCTGTCATGCAATTGATTTTCTTTTATTCCTTGTCGCTGAAATGATTGTTCTATTATAAATAAGGTATTCACTGGTAATATTGGCCTTTTGATTCGCAGTTCTACCGGACTTTGCCCAAGTATACAACTTCATTGGAAGTGTCTTCGATCCAAATGTGACTGGCCATTTGCAGAAGCTTAAGAAAATGGATCCTATAGATGTCGAGACGGTATGAAATTTTTTTGTATACCATCTTTTTAGAGCTTATTTTATCACTAGCCATGCTCTTGCTCTGTTGAAATTTTGCTACAGTAGTTGTTGGGGTTCATAATACGATTATTTTTTCCTCTCATCCTTCTCAGGTGCTGTTGCTAATGCGAAACCTCTCCATTAATTTAACCAGTCCTGATTTCGAGGATCACGTAAGTGCCTTTTCCAATGTTGACCTTATTCATGTTTGATTGCTTGATCATCTTCTCATCTGTCTCAAATCTAACTACTTCCTACTTAATCTGCCGTAGTTGCTGAATATATAACTCTCTTTCTTCCTTGTATCGAGGAACTTATTCTTTTCGAACTGGAAAACTAGGCTTATTGCATTTCTTCCTTTCTTTCTGTTCTATCTAGGTCATAGATTATGCATTTAAGCATACCAAAATGCAATTGCTGTTACCAGGAGGAGGTAGAGTCAGACCAGCAAATGAGTTCCACCATTTAAATCAGTGAAATTAAACTTGCAAAATTTGACGACAATCGTTCCATTCAGCTTACTTATATGTGGATATTTCGAGTCTCGTTAAGCATGGATGGTATCGACTATCGAGTAAAATCATTATTCATTACTCAAAGTGACTGACCAAACTATCATCTCTTCTGATACATTTGTTCTGCTTCTGTGTTTCAATCAAATGATGATTGAATCATTCTCACGTCTTGCTGTTATTGCACCGCAGAGAAGGCTGCTAGCGTCATACGAGATCGAATCAGATGCAAGCAGGCAATGAATTGCTGCTAAAAATCCCCACATGAAGTAAGATGGCTCGGAACGAAACCAGTAAGCTTCTACCACCAATTATTAAAGGTGTACGGCACGTGCCATCTTATGGCCAAGCCTCGTCTGGGGCGTGTTAGTGTATTCCAGTTTACTATGTATATTTCAAATGAAGAGGAGAGACAAAATAACCCTGCAAGCTGAGGCAGCTCCGGAGCGTCGAGTGTATAGTTAGTGGTGTCTGTTACTGCACGGGAGAAGAATTAACAGAGATCGTGTCAGCTTTGCCCTACAACTGAAGAGAAGAAGAAATTTATTCAGAATCGCTCCCAAGTCCGCTTCTGTATTTATAAGTTTTGATCGAGAATTTAAGCTGTCGATATGGCAGTGTGTAAGTAAAATGCATTCTGCGTCGTCTATTGTCGCTGATTCGTAACAAACTATAATCTGTTTATATTCCGGCAGCTTTCCTATTTGTAACTTTTCATGTGAAGTCTAGGCCTTCTGTAGCTTAAGTCCTTGCCTGAGTAACTTGATCAAGAGACATTGTTAGCAATATATGATTGAGACGTTTCATACTATGTGAAGTATAACTGCTTGAATTGTCATATAACTGTGATTGAACCATGTCACAAATTTTATTGAGTCCTTTTAAACTTCATTATTGAAATGTTGAGCTGTTGATACCAACATAGGGTTGTTGGAAGTCAGATTTTTAGAATTTTGATTCTTTTGAATTCGAGATTTAGAATGTAGTGATTATAAATATTTATATTTTTTATTTGACATTTTGTTGTGTTGCATCAAATCCTCCAAAATCCTGGATTGTGTTCAAAATGTGCAAAAATACATGAAATTCTCAGAATTTTTGAATCAGACTCAAATCTCAACAACCAAACATCCCGTAGTGATTAAAAATACTGCTTATTGTGTCTGCAAAGTAATCACCCACAATTGGTAGAGCCTTAATTTGCTCATCACCTGTAAACTATAGGCTGCTAACGATGCCCATTCAACGCTGGAACTCGACAACAGAGTTATCGCTCATTTCCCCTTTCCAATATAGCCCTTAAACGCAGCACAACAATGCAGTAACCTACCTAACGCATAGCAGTCTCAAATTTCTTCAGCTTTGACAATCAGATAGCAAATCGGATCGGAAAATCCAAAGGTGTCAGTCAGTTAGTTACAGGGAAAAATGCAAAAAAGTTGCAGCAAGATCTAATTCAACGTCAATGTACGTCACTTGGAAATGTCCGCAAGCTGTGTCCATCCATAACCATTTCTCTTTGCTTTCCCGGTTTGTCCGTCAATTGTTAAAGACTCCGTATTCATTCACAGATGGGGTAGAAGAGAAAGAAGCAGCAACTAACCCCCTATACTTTGATCTGATCAGGTTGTTAGGTGTTGTTGCCGAACCAAGGCCATCCCAATTGCACGCCTCCGGCGAGGCGAGTTTGTTCGTCAAATGGCCAGCTGTTCATCATTCCCAAATCTCCGCCGCCGCTACTGATATCTGCAGAGAGAGAGAGAGAGTTAACTATCAACGTCTGAGAGGAAAGAAGAAACATTCCATTTGAGGGAGAGTTTGTTTTTTTACCAGACAAGTTTCCGTAGATCTGATTAGGAAAGCGGAACGGAGGATGAGGAAGATGAAATTGCGTGTACTGATCCATCCGATTCTGAGGAAACGGACAGAACGGCGGCGGAGGATTAAACACAAGGAATGGAGGAAGCATCATCGGGGGCTTCTGTTTCTTCTGATTTCTGTTTGATTTTGTTGCCTTTGAAGCAGGTGTAGTAGCAGTAGTAAGAGGAGGTGTTTTCTTCTTCTCTCCATCCTCTGAATTGGTAACAGATTCAAACATGGTTTCGTCACCTTTACCAGCTTTACCACATATGAAGTCATGGACAGTAATCAATGCGTCTTCGTCTGGCCAACAAATTTCATCACCTGTTACCAGAACAGGAGACCCCTCTTCGGTTGAGATTTCTAGTCTCGTTTCGGAGGGTTTCATACCGCAGCTAGGTTCATCAACTTCGGTGGACTGACACTCATCTGGAAAGGATAGTCTGGTAGGAGCGAGATTTGATGCCGAATCTTCTTCGTCTTCATCACAAACGCAGAATGCTGCTACCAGGCTATCGACGCATGTACTTTCTTCTAATAAAGCAAGAAGGTTGGAGGATCCAGCATCAAGAGTAATGCCTGAATTCTCTTGCCTTTGTTTAGTTGATTTGTCCCATTCGCGAAGCTGCTTAAAGACTTCCTCGGCAGCAGAAGGATAAGTGGATGCTTTAAACTCGCTTATACGACCATTACTTCTATCACAAGTAATTGTCAACTGCTGTTTGTTCGGTGCTGTGTTATGGTTCGTCAGCTTTCCTTCTACATGTAGGTAAAATCAATGGCAGTTTTAGCTTTGTACTGCAGTGGCAGTATTACCAGTAATGTAATATAAGACCTGCAGTGGTTATTTTACAATACCTGTAACTTCTCTAAACAAAGGGAGAATGCCAGGACAGGATAGCTTGGTGTTCTGGTCAACTTTGAAGGCATGATTCTGCAAATGAAACTACAAAATGTGAGGACAGGTAAAGGTGACGAAGAATAATTTGCAGTTCTTGGATACAGAAATAGTGTTCTTTCATGCTTTGCTCAGAACCTAAAGACTAGCTATGATGATCCTCAGAAGCTTAAGGGTACGAGGAGAAAATTTATCGGCCAATTTAAGAGTGGAAATACCTTGATTTGCGCTGGATTGCCACTTTCCTCAAGAGGGGGACTATGTTTCTTGAAATCTGATGTGCATGGTGTGTTGCTTGGGTCAAGGTTTTCTTTCTGAAGAACTGAAGAATCATTCACTTCGATATCTTGAATAACTTGCTGTTCTCTCCAAAACGTATCAGATACTTCTGAGGAGATCCAATCGTTGTAAGCATTACAGCAATACAGGTACACAGTAACAAGTAAAACAATATGCCTGATGTAAGAAACTTACCGTTCTGTCTTTCCTTTTCAGTCTTCATCGCTCTGTTGACCTCTGAGGTATCAAATTCTTTTACCCCGCCATCATCGATTTCTGGATGGACATTCGACTGACAGAAACGGAAAACAGAATATCTTTTTTAGGAGATAAAAATTGATAATGTTCATGCTAGTAATTGTGCTCGTAGGCCCTACCTTGTAGAGGTGTGGTGGACGATATGGTGTGGCACTTCGGGCTAGCAGATGGCAGCTAGTAGTCTCTTGAGTCTTTGATACCGTGGCAAACGATGGTAGATAAGGTGCTCGTGGTAGAGCACCTTTCCCCAAAATTCCACTTTCAGGGCTACTATTCGGAGGACTTCGTACATAGTTGAAATCCCATTTTGAAAAACCTGCAATTCCAATAAGAATGTGATGCAAGAGCGCCAGCTTAAGTTGATTTCCACCAATGTAAAAGAAGGCAGGAAGAATTTAGAAGAAGCGAGTAGGCATTCCGAACACTAACAGAATACCAGTCAGAAAATTGTATCCCTACACAGCATTTCCACAGGAAGCAGTGAATCTTCGCCCATTCTCTAATGTTTAGGTCAACAATGGTCTAATACCCATCATAATACAAGATGAAACGAACCCTTGATTAGATGCATCATGAATACTTGAAAATAACACATATTAGTGTTTACTCAGGAGGAAAAATAAGATAAACCCAACTACTGGATTTCAGAATACATTTTTGCTTTGAAGGTTATCTTTCTTTTGCCAGGGATAACTACCATCTCGAGTTAATGGACAAAAGGAGAAGTAAATAAGCCAACATATACATTATACAGTAGTTAGCCAACTGAAGGATTTACTTGATTTTTTAGGGTTCACTCTATTCACAAGTCCAATCAAGAATCTAGTATGAAATTATCGAACGGATTAAGGCAGTGCTAGATACGATTATTCCAGCATTATTGTAAGATTGGTTGCCGATTCAACCAGTCTAGTTGAATTCATGATTCTACTAGTGCATTCACACAATTAAACAGACATGGAAACGAGACATCAAGCCAAATGCAGAACGAGAAAATGATAGGCTACGTACCGATCGTACGAGAGTTAATCGGGGACGGCAACCGAATTTGTTGCGGAGCCTCATTAAGTCCACTGTCCAAAAAAAAACGACGATCGGTCATCAATCAATGGACGCAGTAACAATACAGCTCATAGCAAGGTGCTTCAGTCCAGAGACTAACAAAATCGCACTAAATCGTACCACAATATCACAGAATCCAAGTTACAAGGCAACCTCTGGCATCTATCCAACTTCCCGATGGACAACAGAAAATCCAACGTATAACAAAACTTCGAGCCTCTGTTCAGATTAGGAAGGGAAAACACGAGGCGATTAGCATTTAGCAACGATGCAGAGAACTAAAAATAAAAAACGATAGCCGCGTTCGTGTGCTGAGAAAATCGTTCCGACTTCCGTCAACTTTCTCAGCAACGATTAAAACAACAGATAAGAATCAGAAAGCTCCGTTTCTCAACAGAAGAGTTGAAAAACTCACTTGCGGAAGCATGGCGCAGGATCATCTGAGCTCGATTTTGCCACAAAACTCAGAGTCGACGGTGCTCCGCCTCCCGCGTTCATCTTCTCTCCAAGCATCCACAGCTCAACTTTGTTGAGCAACAACAAACTACACTAAATCCGTAAAAACGCCGCAAACATTCGAAAAACCCTAGCTATTCTGTGAAATGCAGAAACCTCTGCCTACTACACTTGCTCCGTACAATCACAAAAAAATGGCGAGAAATCAAGAACGGAGAGTGAAGAGCAATCAATATTCTCCACGAGAAAAGTTGAAAATGTCCTTTGCAAGGGAGAAGATATGCGCGTGAGATTCTGCAAATGCTGTTTGGCAATGAGGGAAAATTTGCGTGAGGAAGATGAGAAACTCAGAGGCGCTCTGTACAGACTGGTAGGAGAAAAGAGGGAAATGGTGGCAGAGGTGCTGAGGTGGTTTTTACAGACTGAGAGGTTTTTCATGTATTTGTTACTGGCCTATGGCCTACTAGTGGACATAGGGGCCCCGCTTTTGGGAATTTTGAGGGGAGTAATCTGGTGCGGACGAGTGTATGGAAGGAGAGCTTGTTGATTGTTTGAAATGAACCTGAGTCGTTCGATTATTGGTGTGTTGATGATCTACGTCTTAGATAGATGCTGAAAAATGCATCTTCACGGCTGTACGATTTAGTGGATGTACCGTATTGTAGCTGAGCGAGATTTGACTTGGATAGCAAGTAGCACTGAGGAACTCAAACGATGTAAAATATAAAAATTAATGTGATGTAATTATTACTGGTGAGAAGTAAATAAAAATGGTAGCTTTCGAAGAAGAAATTAATGGTAAGATATTAAGGAAAATATTTACTATCTTTTTACCTAACTTTTTTTTAATGAATACTTAATTTTTTTTTATGAATGCTTAAATTATTTTGACTTCTAAGAAAATCAACAGAAAAACAAATGTAATGCAAAAAATAAAATATATTGATTTCGAAAGCCAGAAAATAGTTGTTCCATAAAATTTAAATCTACGTTGTTCTTTGAAAAAATTAACCTGATCTAATGGTTGACATGATTATTGACGGGATAAAATTAGAATTTTAATTTCATCATATTTTGGCTCCTTTTTAGCAACGAGCATTCTCTAATTAGCACAATTAGTGTTCTCTCTCAAAGTCACATTGTCGGACTCCTCGACGTGAATTAATTGGGACCATCATATTGTAGAGACCAATGATCACATGGAGCGAGCGGGCCGTTATTAAACAGAGCCACTCGTGATTCACTCAACATTTGGCTCTACAAAATTATGTTCATGCCTCAATGAATGTGTGGTGCCGAATCCTTACCTTAGTCAGTCTATGCCCAATACTACTTTCAAGTCATCCATGATGACTAGGGTCAGGTCTACCTGTTCTTTCCTATTTGAGTCGAGGTTAGTCGACTCGAAAGCTTAACAAGCGAAATTCAACTATATGAGGCTTGACTCGACATGATTGTGAACAGGTTCGGCTCAAACCTTGTCGAGCCCGGCTCGCCTACATGTTCGTGAACAATTCGACTCGGAAACATGTTAGTGAATAGTTTGCTGAACATGTAAGTAAGTAAGTAAATAAGAGCCAGCAAAGTAGGACCCATAAGCCTAATGAAATCCAGAAAGCTCACAATTACTTGGGTTTGTTTACACAGAAATAGAAAGAGTAACCAATAAGGTAAAACACAGAGGGCAGAGCTGATGCATCTTCTTCAATTTGCAGTCCATGTTTAGCGTGGAAACAACATTACTGATGTAATGTATGTCTATTTTCCCAAATACAAATTCCCTTTGTAATGGCGTGCTAGTCAAGTTTTCTAATTAACAGTAATTTCAGTTGTTTTTTTCCATCTCATTTTTAAAACTAAACCGAAAAAAATATACTTGGTGAAATGAACCTCATATTGATTAAAAAAATTGTTATTCGGAAGGATGATACATCATATTATCCACTGGCGGAGCTAGGGGAGGCCACCCTAGGCTCAGGCCCAGGGTCCTCTAGACCAAAATAGCTAAAATATAAGTATCTTTGGTGAAAAAGTGTGTTCGGCTCATTGTGTTCTATGTATCGGGCCCAGTGTCAACTTGAGTCCTGGCTCCGCTACTGATATTATTCGTTCTGTAATTTTCGTATAGTTGACTAATTTTGTCTCCTTTTACTTTACCAAGTTAACAAATAGGGATATGTACTATAAAATGCTTATTTTTATATTTTTACTTGGTTCAATTTGACAATTAGCCCGTTCTGGTAAATATTTAGGCGTGGTGGAGGGGAGGACAGTCGCAGCAGGTAGAGGGAAGAGGGAGGACTGTCAGAGGTGGAGGGAAAAGGAGGACGGTCGGAGGTGGAGGGGAGGAGAGAGTGATGCGGGATGCAAATGGTGCAGTGCTACATGTCCATATGGTTAACAAAGAGGGATGTCTTGAGCCAAGATAGGAGGAGATGGACGCGGTGCTCGAGTCGTTGAGGTGGATATGAGACATGGGCTATGAAAAAATGATCATTGAAACCAATAACTCGAGTGCAGTTGCAGCAATCCGAAGTAAGAAATTGGACCTCACTGAATTTGGAGAGCGGCAGGCTATATCGCGAGATTTTGGAGAGTAGACTATATTTTAAGGTTGTGTGGGTTAGGTGTAGAAATGTGTTCACTCGTGAGCTTGCTCGCTGAGCACGTTTTGTGACAAGTCCCGTTACTATGGAACTGCCTCCTAGCTGGGAGAATGATGATAGGCGCGTCGAGTCACTTTTCGGGGAAAAAAACCATTGCTTTGTATTACAATTCCAAAAGAAATCGACTAAGCCTATAAATGTTGGACCAACCCATTAAGCACGGAAACAGGCCCATTTAGAAGCCTTTTAACGAATCCAGCCCAGCCCATATAACATTTTGTCATATAAACACAGGCCCCATTTCTCTAGGGTTTTCAGCTTCACCCTATTTGTAAAACCGTCGAAGAGAACAGCTCTTCCCTTCTGCATAAACAACCAGTTCACAGCCGCAAAGCAGCTCCTTCGCTCTCTTCTCCCAGTCTCCAGCCATGGTAATCATCTTCTCCTCTCTGCATCTCCATTCATCTTCCTTTACTCAGCTCGTTCCTTATCCTCTGTATGTTTCGCTTCGCTTCAGATTATCCCAGAGAAGAACAGGAGAGAAATCTCCAAGTACCTCTTCCAAGGTTCGTCCACTTTTCTCATCGAATTAGGGTTTAACGTTTGAATCGATTTGGCCGGATCTATTGAACTTTTGGATGTGAATTGGTTTATCTGGTTCTAGATGCCTGTAGTAGTGTTAGAATCTGATTTTTTTAAAAATTTTGGATGAAAAATTTAGAGGGAGTGTGCTATGCGAAGAAGGATTTCAACCTTGCAAAGCACCCGGACATCGATGTCCCAAATCTACAGGTGATTAAGCTGATGCAGAGCTTCAAATCCAAGGAGTACGTCCGTGAGACTTTCGCCTGGATGCACTACTATTGGTACTTGACCAATGATGGGATTGAGTTCTTGAGGACTTACCTCAATCTCCCATCAGAGATTGTGCCTGCTACTTTGAAGAAGTCTGCCAAGCCTATTGGCCGACCCATGGGAGGCCCACAGGGCGACCGTCCTAGGTACTATCTACTGCAAATGCTATAGCTTGGATCTGTTTTTGCGTAAACCCTAGTCATTAAAGACTTCGTTTTGTGATGTGGGTTTGTTTGAAATGTAACTTGCAGAGGTCCTCCTGGTGACCGTCCAAGGTTCGGTGATCGTGATGGTTACCGTAGTGGTCCTCGTGAAGGTGGATTCGGTGGTGAGAAGGGTGGTGCACCTGCTGACTACCAGCCAGCTTTCAGGGTAAGTTTTGATTCAATTTGTTGTTGATTCTCTAGGAATGGTTGAATGGTCAAATATGGATTCAATGCTTTTCCCAGTGAGCTATCTGGTTGTTCTTCTTCATTGGCCTTTGATTAATCTGTTGTTATGTTATGGTTCAGGGCTCTGGAAGAGGTGGATTTGGACGTGGAGGAGGAGGCTATGGTGGTGGTGCACCTGCTCCAAGCAGCTCTGGTTATGCTGAGTGATGTGCTGATCTGTTGAATGTAGTCTTCTGGAATTTTGAGACTTGATGATGCTTTAGTGTTTTGGGTTTAAATGAGAAGATTCAGAGCTTCGTAGATTCTTGTTTTGGTAATCTGTGTATCGGACCAAGTTGGATTACAATCTTTTTGCGATGAAGATGCTTATTTATCGTCTTGCAGTATCATATTTGGTTGTTATTTGAGTTTCAGTTCTTGCATGTTTCATATTTGGTTGTTGTTGCAGGCTGACTTGATTTTGAGATGATGAAAGCTCATTTCAGACTTGAGAATTTTATGTTGTCAAAAGTATCCTTTAAAATGTTATTCGTTAATATTTTTCCTTAATTTGATAAAACTTTGAAATTAACTGCGTAAAGCCTCGTAATAGCGCCCTTCTTAATTGTGCAGCGTACCATCATTCTAAAATGTCAATATTACTATTTTCTTAGTTTCATTCTTTCTAAGTCTCTCCTACTAATGTCCTTATATAAGGACTCTTATAGGGTCCTCACAATAGGAGTTCTCGAGAATGTAAATAATAATTAAATGATATTCTTTGTTTAAGTATGAGAGAGAGATCGGAGTGTACTGAGAGAAGAGGTAGATGGTGAAGAGGGAGGTAGTAAAACTCTGAAATAATTGTGGATGACACTAATATTATAAAACATTGAAATTAACTATACGTAAAGCCTCATGATAGCGACGTAACGTTCTTAATTATTGTATGGTTCCAATATTATCATTTTCTTAGTTTCGTTCCTTCTCCGCCTTCCAACTACCTGTATGTTACTGTTATAAACGCAAAATTATTGCGTCAGGTCACATATATAAATGCAAAAAAAAAGTCCGCCAACATGTATCACAGAACTCTCGTGCCGTGAAAAGTAGGTTGACTCCTTTCTCCTGCGGGAGTTGTCTTAGGCAAAAAAAAAAAAAAAGATAAAGAATGTAAATAGTAACTAATAAATAATATTGTTAGTCAAAGCATTTACAATTACTCACCCATCATTTAGACTGTATTTACAATTTTCCTTTATTTTTTTGTCCTTAGTCCCCTCTTCTATCAAACGATCCCTTATTTTTTTCCCTAAGCAAAGTTCAACACAGACTGTTTGGTAAGGTCGTTGTTTCTGTTTTCTTGGTCACCCATCATCCATACCGTTACACATGCTCATTCAAACAAAAGCTTGTGAAAGAGAAGGAGCCCGTGGGAGGGGATTGAAGTTTGCAAATGTCCACCAGTCTTATGCAAGATAAATTATTATAATGGAGGTTATTGGTATTCGATACCAAGACCTTTCGGTCATCAAGGACTCTGATACCATGTTTTTTTATTATAATTGTTGATATAAATATATGGGAAAATGGTACTTTGCCCCCGTCTACTTTGCCAAGTTAACAAACATCCCCCTATACTATGAAATTATCAATTTACCCCCTCCTACTATGCCAACCTAACAAACAACCCCTTCCATCCAAATTTTCCCATCCAAAATTCCGTTAAGTGATGACTCACCAGTACGACTCATCCACAATTAATGACAGTATATTGCCACATCATCGATTTTCATCCATCTCAACTAAACTAAAAAGAGAAAAATAAAAATTATAAAAAGAATTAAATTTAATTCATAAGTAAAATATAAAACATAATTTTTTTTAATATTTCGTTATGTATTTTAATATTAAAAAATAAAATAACATTTTTTCTAAAATAAATACACAATTTTTTCTAAAAAAAACTTTGAACTTTTTAAATACAAAATATTTATTAAATTTGATTGAAAAATCCAAAGAATAAAAACTATATATATATATATATATATATTTAATTTATAAATTTAAAATTATTGTTTTTATTTTGTTGAATTTTTTTTAATTTAGTTGAGTCGCTAACAAATATGGATGAAAGTCGATGACGTGGCAATTTAATGTCATTAATTATGGATGAGTCATATTGGTGAGTTATCACTTAACGGAATTTTGGATGGAAGGGGCTGTTTGTTAGGTTGGCATAGTAGAAGGGGGTAAATTTAGGGTGGCAGTCCCAACCTGAAACCCGAAAACCTACCCATAATCGACCCGTCAACGTGGTTTTATAACCAGACTGACCAAATAACGGGTCCGGGTCGGGCGGTTAAAAAAACCGGCCAAATATTAGGGCGGTTATTGGTCTGCCAGATAACCGGGCCGACCCGGCCGAATGCCACCCCTATATGGATGACTTGACGAGAGTTGGGATCATCACATCGTTATGTTTTAAATTTATTTTCTTCGAACTCTTAGTATTCGCAATTTCGAATGTTAATTAGTTATTATTAAACAGAAGTATTTGTGTTATTATTTTGGGATTTCAGATTTTTAGTTTTCGGAATTATTTATTTGGTTAGGTGTTTAGTATTTCAGAATTAATTTTTATTAATTGTGTCACTTAATAAGTTAGTACGAAGTACGACCTAAATTATAAAATTAACATATCCCAAATTAAGTGCTACAATTGAAATAACAAATTATTTGGGCTACTAAAACCCATAATTATGCAGCCCAATTGGGTTTGGAAGTAGTTGGGCTACATTTGGATTCGAATTTGGGCCGCAAATGTGGGGCTTCACGCTAGGCCGGGTATAACCGTTGGTGCCCGCCCGCCCGTCGGCCACGGTCACGGTAAGGAAAACAGAACCGACGGGTCCGGGTCGGGCGGTTAAAAAAATGGCCAAATATTAGGGCGGTTATTGGTCCGCCAGATAACCGGGTCGAACCCGGCCGAATGCCACCCCTAGGTAAATTGATCATTTCATAGTATAGGGGGCTGTTTGTTAACTTGGAAAAGTAGAAGGGAGCAAAGTACCATTTTCCCTAAATATATAAAAAGAGACCAAATCAGTGTAGGGGTGGCAATCGGTTTTTGGTTAATCTGGTTTGGCCAAACCCAAACCGGTCAACTACGGTTACCGGTTAGCCAAAAACCGGTAGCTGTATCAGTTCCGGTGTATGCTTTTGGCTAGAATCGGGTAAATGGTTATTGCGGTTAATTATTTGGTTAACCGACACAAACCAGTTTTAACCGGTATACTTAAATTCTAGAATTTATGATTTTATGTTAAAATTATTATGATTAGGTTTTACCACTTGGATGGTTGAGAACATTATTGTATTGTTATTTTTTAATGAAAAAGCACAAAACCCCTAAAAATGTAATACCCTAAATAAATAGTTTGAACATTATTAATGATTTTGATGCTAAGTTTCACGTTGTGCTAATTTTGCTACTAAGTGCAAATAACATTTGGCTACAATAAATCTGGGCTACAATTTTGGAGTTGTACCTTTAAATCTGACTAGTTGCAGATTTTGGGATAGCCGCATGGATTCAAATAACAATTAACTAAAATAACTATGCATGTCATAGCAAAAGTGGTTACGATTACAGTTACCCGGTTCTAACCGTAACCGAAAAAGTACCGATTTACGGTTACCCGGTTCTCTAGTTAGGGTACGGTTCCGATTTTTCCTCAAAATGGTTATGGGTAACCGGTACCAGTTACGGTTAATCGCTAACCGGCCGTTTTCCACCCCTAAATCAGTGGGCACCGAGAAAAGACCTTGTCCCATGCCTATCTACCACCCAAAAACGCAAGCCCTTACAAGGGAAGAATGAAACTCCTCATGTATACCTGCCCTAAAACATGTAAACACCTCCCCAGAACCTAAACACAATCTAAATCGGGTGCTAACCAAAAGAAACCAAAAAAACTACACAAGCCAAAAATCCCCACTGTATCACAAGCCAAGCCCCCGAACCACTAAAGTCTGGGTCAAAAATCACCTGCCATAGCGACAGCCAAGCACACGCTCCAACTACGAATACTATCAACACCTTACGCCACCTACCATGTCAAAAACCGTTGATGGGAAAAATTCTGAATGAATCTTACATTCTGAATGCACCTTATATTATTTATCTACAAGATCTTATCTTATTTGTAGATTCTTATATTGTTTATCTACAAGATGTTAGTCATCTAGGAAGCTCGCATGGTCTCATCTTGTTAGAAGCGAGTTGTGTTAAACATCTCAATTTCTTCTGAAGCCTAACCCAACTACGTGTGCGAGAGGAATTTCATGCCAACAAAAGGAAGCCCCTGTATGATCAGAAAGAAGACATGATGCTATAAGAGAACAGAGCAACACAATCAAAATTTTCAAGGATGAACATTGATCTCTATTATATGACCCCCAACACAGATACTGAAAAAAAAAAAAAAAAACATCCAACAAACAGTCTTCAAAACATCACAATAGCCAAGAGACACAAGACACAATTACAAAGAGAAACTTGACCAGTTGACTCAATCCGACCCGACCCAACCGAATTACCATACCATTATCATCCATACCCATTTAATCAACCTCCTCCATCTTGCTCTCCTCAGCACCTTCCTCCTCCAAAGGCGGCATCTCAGCATCATCCTCAGCACCAGCCTCATCCTCCTCAATACTCAGCCCAAGCTTCAGCATCCTATGAATCCTCGCCGCAAACGTATTCGGATCCTCCAAACTAAACCCAGAAGTCAGCAACGCGGTCTCGAACAACAGCATCACCAAATCCTTAACCGACTTATCATTCTTATCCGCCTCAGCTCTCTTCCTCAGCTCCTCCATTATCCCGTTATCCGGATTAATCTCCATCGTCTTCTTGCTAGACATGTACGAACCCATGCTGCTGTCCCTCAGAGCTTGCGCCTTCATGATCCGCTCCATGTTCGCCGTCCATCCGTATTCTCCCGTCACAAGGCAGCACGGAGAGTCAACGATCCTGTCCGAGACGACGACTTTTTCCACCTTGTCACCGAGGATGTCCTTGATCACCTTACAGAGGTTCTCGAACGACTTCTTCTTCTCTTCCTTTTGCTTCTTCTCTTCCTCGGTCTCGTCGTCGAGTTTCAGTCCTTCCTTTGTGGCGGAGACGAGTTTTTTACCGTCGTATTCTTTTAGCTGTCCGACTGCGTACTCGTCTATTGCGTCGACCATGTAGAGGACTTCGTATCCTTTCTTCTTTAGACGCTCGAGGAAGGGGGAGTTCTCGACTGCCTTCTTGCTTTCTCCTGTGATGTAGTAGATGTCCTTCTGGTTTTCCTTCATTCTTGTGACGTAGTCTTTCAAGCTTGTCATCTCATCGCCGCTTTTGGTTGAGTGGTAACGCAGGAGATCGGCGATCTTTGATCTGTTCTGGCTGTCTTCGTGGATGCCGAGCTTCAGGTTCTTCGAGAAGGCTTCGTAGAATTTGGTGTAGTCTTCTTTGTTTTCAGCGATCTCGTTGAACATTTCAATGCATTTCTTCACTAGGTTCTTCCTGATCACCTTCAGGATCTTGTTCTGCTGAAGCATTTCTCGAGAGATGTTGAGTGGGAGGTCGTCGGAGTCAACGACCCCCTTGATGAACCCGAGGTACTCAGGGATGAGCTCCTCGCAGTTGTCCATGATGAACACTCTTCGAACGTACAGCTTGATGTTGTTCATCTTCTTGCGGGTGTCGAAGAGGTCAAATGGAGCCCTCTTGGGGACGAAGAGGATGGCTTTGAATTCGAGCTGACCTTCGACGGAGAAGTGCTTGACGGCGAGGTGATCTTCCCAGTCGTTTGTTAGGGACTTATAGAATGAAGCGTACTCGTCCTTGGTGATTTCCTCTGGTTTACGCAGCCAGATGGGTTTCTGCTTGTTGATGAGCTCCCATTCGTGAGATACCTCCTTGATCTTCTTCTTCTTTTTGTCCTTGTCTTTGTCCTCGTCGACTTCCTCAACTTCTCCTTCTTCCTCTTTCTTAGGCTCGTCGTCTTCATCGTCACTGATCTCCTTCTCGGTTGTTTTCTCAGTCCAGAGGTAGATAGGGTAGCTGATGAACTCTGAGTGCTTCTTCACAAGGTCCTTAATCCTCCTCTCTTCCAAGTACTCAAGCTACACAAACAATTCAAAATCGTCATTGCCAATTCATTACTAACTTCCATTTAAATGCTGCAGAAGTGATTTTGAGAACTGGAGATTATATTCATACCTGATCTTCCTTGAGGAAGAGGGTGATCTTGGTTCCTCTTCCAAGTTGTTCTCCATTGACGTCCCTTGTTACAGTGAAGGAACCACCGGCCTGAGACTCCCAAATGTACTGCTCATCGTCGTTGTGCTTTGTGGTCACGATCACCTTCTCTGCAACAAGGTAAGCAGAGTAGAAACCAACACCGAATTGGCCAATCATGCTCACATCTGCTCCGGCCTGCAGTGCCTCCATGAACTCTTTGGTTCCAGATCTTGCGATCGTACCCAAGTTGTTAACCAAATCTACAGGATTGCAGTGAAAAGCGATGTTAATTCATAAACAAAATTCTGATCATGTCTTCTATTCAAAACAATCGACAATCCTAGCAAAAGTTTGGAATGAATTGAACAGTGGTTTGCAGGTAAATTTCGTCATTCAACTTGACTAAACTATAAATCAACTACACCAAATTGCTATGACTGTAGGTTGTCTCTGAAATCACAAACTATCCTTGCAAGATTTCCAATGAGATTGATTGAAGAGAACATTACAATTAGAACAGTGACAACAAGTGAATAAGAACACCGAGCTGCTAATCCTATCAGTTCGATCAAACTTCCAATTATCGGAAAAATACAAATATTATGAATTAGATATCGTTAGCGAAGATAGTTACCTGCTTTTGTCATGCCAATACCACTGTCGATGATGGAGAGGGTCTTGTTAGCCTTATCAGGTACAAGCCTGATGAACAGCTCCGGCTGACCATCAAGCTTGCTCTTGTCAGTCAAGCTCTCAAAACGAATCTTGTCCAACGCCTGCAACAAACGAAATAGTCGAATCAAAACCAACTTTCAACATTCATCATTCATCAGTCACCATTCATCAAGCATTCAACGACTTTCAGCTAAAAGTCTAAAATCAGAAAGCGTTCATCGCGTTCTTAACAGTAAATGAACATAACAATAAGATTAAATTTCGAATCTCCGACTTCAATTAACATCCGCATCTAATAAACCAAAATCAATACGAGTTCATCGACATAATACCAGTACAGCACGATCACATTCATAAATTTTCAACCAGAATCAAGAACGCAAACTAACAGAACGATCACATTCATAAGTTATCAACCAAAATCCAGAATGCCTTCATTCACTACACAACTGCAAAACAAACGAAATCGAGAGAAAGAGACTGAACACTTACATCAGAAGAATTGCTGATAAGCTCGCGAAGGAAGATCTCCTTGTTGCTGTAGAAGGTGTTGATAATCAAGCTAAGAAGCTGATTGATCTCAGCCTGAAATGCAAAGGTCTCAGCATCAGCCATCTGAACGTCCGCCATAATCACTTTTCCTCGACGCTTGAAACGAATCTAGAGATGATCGCTGCAGAGAGAGAACACGAGAGCACTGGAAGATTGTTATTAGCTGGAACGATTTCAATTTCTGATATGGAGAGAGCTGTGTGCTTGCTTGGGGTTTATAAACGAGGGAGAAGAAGAGGCCTAACAGGTTCTAGTCCCTTCTTTTGGAAAATCCTTTCCCGCGGAGTAGAGAAACAGATGGGTTCTGGATCCTTCTGCCCGTAACGGAATCGAAGGGATGTCGTTTGGTGGTTCGGAGGGCTGCGTTTTGAGGGGGGGATTCGAGAGAGTTCGTCCAGCTAGGATGTCTCGAATGTTCGCTACTTTGCTGACTAGGACTGGGAATATTCTCGTCCTGCTGACTCGTTCTCGGGGTCTGACCTGTCGAGGTAATGCATTTTGGGCCTGATATCAGTAATGGGCCGGCTCATGGTGTATCTTCAGGCCCAAGGAAATGTGCCTTTTCAAAATGCGTTTTACTCATACCCTCGAAAGGTTCTGGGACAGAACTAAACCTTAGTCTCGTATCGGTTACGAACAGAGATGACCTACCCAATATCTTAGGGGTCATTTGTGTAAGATAATTGAGGGGTGAGAATTGCCTAGAATTGGGTCTCATCCAAAAATTCAACTAATTCTATCGTTTGTTTCACAATAAAATGTTGAGAATTGCCTAGAATTGAATTCTAGGAGTTGGCCCATCCTAGAATTCGGACTCCTCCGAATTCTCTGATGACAAGGTGAGAATTCACATTCTAGGGTGAATTTAAGTAAGATGACAAAAATGTCCTTATTATTGGGGATGTAGGAATTAAAGTTAGGGCATTTTGGTATTTGTCATATTCTTTTGTTTTGTTTTATTTGTTTTATTTATTTATTTTTTCTCGGTCCAAAAACCTTACACATTCACTCATCCAAACCATTGATTGATTCTCGAAATAGTCTAGAATGCCCAAATCTTAGTGAATTGAATTCTTGGGCACAAACGACCCCTAGCTGACAAAGGCGCTTTACTATAATGAACTGTTGAACTAGGTCGCACGAAAAAATTATATAAGTTAGTAATGAAAAAAATGCTAATCTCACCGTAAATTGTTAAGATAAATCGATGCAGGTTGTGACGTATGCGATTATCGATCAAATCGTTAAGACAATTAAACTTTTCATTAAACGAATGAAATCAAAATGAGTTAATTACATTAACATGTTTAGCCAGTTCACATTTCAATTCATTCAAAAATATTAAGGAATGATTTAAATATGGACCATTCAAATTAAACCTTCGTAAACAATCCTAATCATAAAAACTAAGCAATTGTGTTGATACTATTATAAACATGGTATGACTGTTGTTTTCAAATTCATTCCATCTTCTGGTTGTCTCTGTCTTTTCCTTGGAATTACTCTTTAAATTGTCTCTATCGTTCTATCTTTAAAATTAGACTATTTGTCGATTTAGTTTTAGACCTAGTTTGTTTTTTTTTTTTCGCTGAGTTGAGTTTATATAAATCGGAAAGTTAAACAACAAATTTATATATATGTGAGATATAAAAACAAGTGAGCTATATCCCTAAATCACTACATTAATTAACCAAAACAAAAAATTCACAATACTATCAACTAAAAACTATTACTTTGTATCGATGAGAATTCAATGTTTTGCTTAACGTAACTGAGTTATTTTGTTACCTAGGCTAATCGAAACAAGCCGCAAAGGAAAGAAATAAGAGGAATAAGAATAATGATAAACAATATTACTAAATAGTATCGCTAACCATCTTGGAGTTGTAAGTGTTTGGCTTTTATTCTCTTCAAAATTTTTTTTTTTTTTTTGCAAAATTTTTTTTTTTGCATTTTTTTTTTTGCAATTTTAACTTACAAAGTGATTTAAATTTTTATCTTTGTGATTCCCTTTCGGTGGGATAAGGTATGTTCTATCTAATTTTACATTTAGTTTCTTTTGGTGAGTGATGTTGGTTGTGTTTAGTTTTTATTTTTCTCGTTTGTCACAATTTGATGATTAGTGAATCGGAATAGGAGCGTCAACCACTTTATTTATTTGATGTTGGTTTCTTGCTCAGTCCTCATTAAGTTTCATTTTGTGTCATTTTATCTCATATTTATGTTTTTTTTTTTTTTGATGAATGTGTGTTAGTATTATAAACAGGGGCTCCACAATTATGAAGCACCAGAGGAAGGTAAGTTTCAGTGAGCTGAAAGAACAGCTAGTGTTGGGAGTGGAAACATGACCGACATAGACCCCAACAGTCCCCATATATACTTCAAACAACGTTCATGACCCTAACCAAGAAGATAATCCAAACAACCTTCATGGCTGGGAGTGGAAACTTCACTCCATGACTAATCATCTTGTCTCTAGTTTAGCCACTGGATTACCATCTTGGTCAACCTCTACTTTTGCAGAAATAGTGTCATCTCCGACAAAAACAACCGTTTTCTCGCTCTTCACAATAACACGTATAACTATTGTCCCATGCTCCCCGTGAAAAGCATCCGTTGCTCTTAGTTTTTCAAGGAGGAGCTCGGATTTCTGAACTTGCATCCATAAAGAAGAACTTGAAGATACTCTCGCCGATAAGCATGCATTTCTCATAGAAATTGCTCTAAGTTTTGCGGGTCAGCGGAGTCTACAAATTTTATCACCACCTCCCTGTAATGGAAAAAGGAGACAATTAGCAGCTTTTAGATTATATGAGTACATTCCTAATACGTTATTCATTTTATGAGCTATGATATTAGGATTAGTACATATGGTAGTTAATCAATTTGAATCCCTAAATTATAGGGATTGAGATAGATAGGACTATTAGGCAAATATTACACCTACTCTAACATATATATCTACTATCATCAATGGAATGAAACATAGCAAAATTATATTTCTGAATACAAATAATAAATTATTAGTAAAACTTTTTCAAAGACAAATAATCATTGTCCGCCAGAGTGCTTCTCTGACGAACTTGTATCGAGTAATTATGATAATTACAGACACGAGACAGTTTTACTTAAGATAGATATGCGACTGCGATCATTGAAATCTCCTTGCTCAAAAGTAAACCAAGAGTCAAGGGAAATTGTCATTCAAATACAATGACGAACATAAACTCCATCAGTGTTTTCAACCAATATTTTCCCGACGAACATATTTGCAACATCCATACACAAGATACAAAAAACTTAATACATTTCCTTTAAGGCAAGAGTTGAAGCATATACTTCAATACAACATAATTTCAAGGACTAAGTAAGAAACAAATAGATTGAATCATCCAATTTGATAAGATACTTAAACAATGATACACAACATTAAACACACTAAAGTAATATCCACTAGAATGCCCTAAATAGCTCGTTATTTCCTAGTGTTTTTTCCTCATATTACTCAATCTAGATTAATTGTCTAATTCCATCAATGAATGTGATCTCAAACAAGATTAATATATATTCATTAAAAAAAACAAGATTAATATACATCTAACTTTTAAATGTCATGTAAGTTGTTTAGACATTTTAGAGTTTATCATTTTTTTTATGAATGGTAGGTACTCATATATATCAAAAAACGTATGTAATTATTTGATTTGAATTATCAGATCGACTAATGTTGTCATATGACAACATTATTACGTTTCATTTTTAATTATTTTAGGTACCGATTTGTTCATATAGAGTACTTATTTGATTTGAATTTTGTAAGTACCAATTATATCAAATTTATCATTGTTAAGAACTTGGTATGTTGATATTTGATATCAGATTTCATATTAGTACTGATATGGATGTACAAATACTAATTTTATTGTCATTTACTAAAATAATAATTAGTTTTGTTAAGGTGACAATAAAAATATGTATTCAAGAAAATAGTTTTCATACAATAAACCTTAATTAAAAGAGAGAAAGATAATGAAAAACAATGACATAAAATTAGTTTGGCCATCATTTTGCAAACAAACCACAGAAAAAACCTATTTTCAGATTGACTAATGTTGTCATATGACAACATTATTACGTTTCATTTTTAATTATTTTAGGTACCGATTTGTTCATATAGAGTACTTATTTGATTTGAATTTTGTAAGTACCAATTATATCAAAGTTATCATTGTTAAGAACTTGGTATGTTGATATTTGATATCGATTTTCATATTAGGTACTAATATGGATGTACAAATACTAATTTTATTGTCATTTACTAAAATAATAATTAGTTTTGTTAAGGTGACAATAAAAATATGTATTCAAGAAAATAGTTGCATACAATAAACCTTTAAAAAGAGAGAAAGATAATGAAAAACAATGACATAAAATTAGGTTGCATCATTTCTGAAAATTGTACCATCAGAAAATCCAGCCAAATTGGTAATGACAATTACCCGTTTCATTGGTTAAAGTTGACGGTATAGAGAACTATTCGAGAGTAATACCAATTATACGGTTAACTTGTTAGACTTGGTTTAGATATTTCCATATCCAATCCAATTAGGGTACCAATATGTAAAAACTAATTGTATTATTCCATAAAATAATCAATAGTTGTAACGTGACCATACAATTTATTTCAAAAAAATTAGTTATTACAATTAAACCATTAATCGAGAGTCATACGATAACTCGAAACAACATAAATTGCTTACAAATCTGAATTGTTCCATAAATCCTCATTGTGCATACCGATGGTAAGTTGAGTTTGGATTCCAACCCGATATCCAGGGTACGGTGAGGACGGGTTTCAGAATTTTATACCCAACGTCGACCCAATATACAATGTAATTTTCCATTTAATAACTAAGTGTATGGAAAAATTTATCCTTAGACCGTATCACTTCAACTCATTATCGAGCCATCTTTAAGTTCCTTCGAACTAATGTTAAAATGATTAAAATCAATTTAATAATGCAAGAGATTTGATTACCCATTTCCATGTCGCTTTGAATTTGTACCATTAGTCTCGCGGCAAGACATTTCCTTATAAATGTAATATTTCTCTAGCCACATTAATTTCAATTATTCTATAATATATATACAATTTCAATTTCTTTCATTGCCCATGGAGTAAATCCTGCACTTCTCCTATATTTGCAATTTATTTCATTCTGGCTTTAAGCCAATCAACAATTTCAATATACTTTATTAACTCATGTTCGGCAGCGTTCCATTCATAACATAATTTCCTATTTTTTGGGTAACCCATCATGTTTTATTCTTTTCCTTTTTCTTCTTTTACGTATGATTTTCAACAAATTTTTTTTTTGAATTTTTCAACAATGTTTTTTATATATAAATCATATTTTTTTTATAATCATATTAATCATGAAATTTATTTTCATATTCTTACATTTAATATATTTATTCTTTAAATTATATTTTTGTTAAATAATTAAAACTTATTAATATTGATTTTGACCTCCACATCTCTTACCATCAATCATCTCTATAAACTATATTCTTCATAAAAAAATATATCGGCTAATTTACAGGGCTTAAGACCATGTTATCGTAACTCCTATAATATTTTCTCTTGCCACACAAAAATGAAAAATATGTTTTTGTCTTTCAAGATATAAATATTTTTAACGATAAATTAATCCAAAATATTTAATAAGTAATTAATTACTTAAAATTAATATTTTCATGTGGGACTCAAATATTCATGTAAAGATTGTGAAAGTTGAAACTTTTTCACGAAAATGTTGGACTTACTTTACATGATTACCATTACTAAAATAAGAAGATATTTTATTATTTACAATCATTCTTTCTCATGTCATCTTTTATTAACATGAATATGCTCTCACTAATAATCGAAAGCATTGTCCATTTTTAATGTTTGTGGTTTCTTGCTATGACTTTGTTTCATCATCTTCATTCGTCATAGATGGACATATTTTGTTTTGGTCCCTTTGTACTATACCATGAAATCACTAACGAAGTAGGACGATAGCCTCCAACAAACCGATTTCACAATGTTTTATCTTTTTTCCGTTACTACTCATTTATTCATTTGTTGATTTTTTGGTTTCAATATATTCCAACATCCTTATGAAATTTATAAGGTTGCACATACAATATTTTTAATTAATTAAATAAAATACACTATGGTTATATGCAAATATTTATAATGTATTGATCATAGGCCCGCCAATAGGCGGGGGAAAAGCTAGTTAACTTATAATCCAAATTTCCCGCTACTTCCGATCAAGCCGTTGCTAGCCGATAAGCACACATCCCAACGCATTTTTCCCATCCAAAATTTCAAACATTCAAAAAAAAAACTAACAAAACCCCCAAAATCTCAAACCCTAATTCTCCAATCTCACCATCACAAATTCACAATCAGTCAATCATGCAATACTCCGCTCTTTTCAAACCCACACCCTTCTTCGGAATCAAGCTATGGATCCTAATCCTAATCCTAGCTTCACTCATCGCCTGTCTCGTAATCGCATCCGCCGTCCTCTGCATCATCGATCTCCACCGCCACCGCCGCATTCCCAAATCGAATCAACAACCCTGCCTCGGCAGATTCGCCGCGTCGTCCTCGCTCGACAGGAGGCTCCTGTCGTCGCAGCGGATTTCTGAGTATTCGTGGAGTTATGGTCGTCAGGATTGTAAGATTGTGGGGTCGGATGACTTGGAATCCGGTTCCAGGATGAGGGTCGATGTTGGGAAGGGGAGTGATTTCGAGTTGAGATCGGTGGAGATTGAAGCGGCGACCGGTGGTTTTGCTGACTGTAATAGGATCGGAATCGGAGAGCACGGTGGCGTTGGTTATTGTGGGGTTTTGTTTGGTAACACCAGAGTAGCCATGGTGAAACTGCCAACCAAAAGGTTTGATTCTGTTTAAATTTTCTTTCTAATGTTAACATTATTGGGTGAAATACTTAAAACGTGACGAAATTATAGGGTGAGTTACAAACTCATCTTAAAACTTTAATTTGTTATAGAGTGGTCTTATTATTGTGAATGAGCTACATAGTAGTCCTAATGACGTCATCAGAGTACTTTTTCAGCCATTTTTTTCACGTCACCATTGACATGTCATCGAAAATATAATTTAAAATTCATTCAAATATAAAATTTTATCAATCTAACTCACTAGATTTAGTTTTGAACCAAAGTTTATAAGGTAGATGAGTTTAGATTTAGATTTGAAACATATTGTTGAATTTGAGTTATGTTTTTGATGATATGGCAAAAATGGCAGTAAATGTACACTGATGACGTCATTAGGACCACTCTGTAACGAATTAAAATTTTAGAACGAGTTTGTAACCCGCCCTATAGTTTCGAATGTTTTCCGTATTTGATCCTAACATTTTTAGTTTATTAACTTCTTTGATGTGAATTTAGGCTTGTAAATTTGTAAAAAGAATCCTCAAAAATATATTAATTATATTTATTGAAAATTAGAACCACATTTTGGACGAAAAAACTAAAAATTGTCCTCATGTATTTTATTTAGTGACGAGTCACCATATTTTTTTAAATGATTCAGCAGTCACCATAATTTATTAAACATAACGTATTGAATGGTTGGACGGTTTTAACCGGTTAAACCTCATTTCGAAACTTAAGACGGTTCGATTACTAAGAAAATTCGGGTTCTTGTTGTGTGCACTTGTTGAACAGTTGTGAAGCCAAGAAGTTGAAGATGGAAATGGAGTTGATAGGACAAATTAAGCACAAGAATCTTGTCCAAGTGCTTGGCTACTGCATTGAAGCAGATCATAGGTTACACTAATTTGTTTTATAATTTAATTAAATATCATAATGTTTCATCTTATTATACACTTTTGATCAATTCATTTTTGTGAATACATTTCCCATTTTATCAGAGTAATTGTGACTGAGTACGACAACAATGGAAGTCTGCATCAATGGCTTCACCAAGAAGCCAGCCCTCTGAGTTGGGACCTAAGGATGAACATTCTCCAAGGAGTAGCAAAAGGGTGAGTGAGTAGTTGATTCATAGCACACAATTTACGTTCGAGTTCTTTCGAGTTTTTCTTACTGAAGTTTGTAAAGATTGGCGTATCTTCACGAGGATGTTGAGCCAAAGATCGTCCATGGACACCTGAAATCATCTACCATACTACTTGATCGACAATGGAACGCCAAGATCTCAGATGTTGGCATCTCAAAGCTCGTGGAATGCCCTCGATTCGCAGCGACACATTCAATGGAGAGCGATGTTTACAGCTTTGGAGTTCTTGTTATGGAGACAGTATGTGGTCGATCCTCGAGTTACGAATCGTTCAATGGTCATTCGGAGGGAAGTTTGATCGAGTGGCTGAAATCGATGGTAGTAGATGGGAAAGTCACGCTCGTGGCTGATCCTAAACTGCTAGAAATGCCATCTTCAAAGGAATTGAAGCGGATGCTTTTAGTAGGTCTTATGTGTGTTGACCCTGAGGTTAGCCATAGGCCGAAAATGGGAGAAGTCGTCCATATGCTTGAGACTTCTGACATAAGAAAGAGCTCATTGTTTCGAACATTGTGAAATTGTATCGTATGAATAGATCGAGTTGGTTTAGACTTTAGTATTATATAGTATACACTCGATTTCAAAACTCGGGAAGAACTGGCGCTCTCCCGATTCCATTCCCGGTTGAACAACTCTTCAACACGAGTCCATCGATCGGCAACTTATCCTCGGGAAACGGGCAATCCATTCCGGGCTTATTAGGCAACTCAGCGCACGGCAGCTCACCTGGATTATCTCTCATTAATAGTTGTTGTTTTCCCCCCTTTTCTATTGTTTACTAACGACAGACAACATCCTCTATTGGATCATTGAAAGAAAAAACACTTTATCCGAACCAACTTTGTCTATACTCTCATCCGAAATCAACCACATACATACATAATGAAAGCATATATTAAAATTAAATTGATTGTGTGTTCGTTATACTAGTATCAAATTCGATGAGACAACACTTAACCTTAGTCTCGTATCGGTTACGAATGTTGATGACCTACTCAAAAATTTTGTGTGGCTGACAAACGAGCTTACTAGAATGAACAGTTGAACTAGCTCGCACGAAAAAATTATACACGTTAGTAATGAAGAAAGTGCTAATCTCGCAGTAAATTGTTAAGAAACGACAAACAAAAGTATAAATCGATGCAGGTGATGACGTATGCGATCCTAATCATAAAAAAAAATCCACATTTCAATTCATTCAAAAATATTAAGGAATGATTAAATATAGACCATTCAAATTAAAACTTGGTAAACAATCCTAATCATAAAAAAAACTAAGCAATTGTGTTGATACTATTATAAACATGGTAAAACTTTCTATCCACTTAAAAAGACTAAAACTTCCCAGTACTACTCAAATTGCAATATTGAGCTGCTGAAAATCATCCAACTTTCACTAGCCAGAGCCAGTTCCATCACAGCTCTCATCCGTTTTTCACCTGCTTCCTTCATCTCCTCATGTTCCTTCTTCAGTTCATTCAGGTCCTCGGAAGCCTCTCGGACGGCCTTCACCATTTCCATAGTAGTAGAATTCATGTGTTTATCAATCATCTTCGCTTTTCGAGCAGTTAACCATTGTATTTCAACATCCAGCTTCGACCCTTGTTCAGCAAGCCTAGAAGCCTCTGCCTCCAAACACGCCAGCTGCGTCTTCCTGTGAGCCAGCCTCTCCTCCAAATCTCTGGCTATATGGGCTTTAGTCGATTCGATTGCGAGGCTAGTTTCGATTGTTGACAGAGAGTTAGGAACGACCTCTTTGAACATTTTTAGGCGAGAGATTATGTCATTGGCTACAGTCTTTTGAAGAGGATCATCAGGTGTCAGCGCGAGAATCTCGAGAGCGACTTCGTCTATCAGTTCAGTTTCGTGTAAGGACTCGAGTGGCAAGCTGAAGAGCGTCTCGAGTTTCTTCTCCCATAGCTGTTGCGTTGAGCAAGAGACTCCGTCGGACGAAGAAGAGTAGTCATTGTTGCCTGGACTGATAGTAATTGTTGGAAGTTCCGCGAAAGTCTTAGCTAAACTATCAATCTGAATAAAGAAATAAAAAAGCCAAAAAACCCATAAACCATTGCATTTCAATAACTCGATTTAACAACATAGAGTGTATCAGTAGAGCAATGTATAAGCTTAGAGAGTTGGTTTTCAGAATCACCTGAACTTCTGGTGAAAGGGTCTTGGATTCCTCAATTACTGCATGTTCATAAGCAGTAGTAGCAGCTTCTGATAGTGTCCATTCCTGCCAAATCAAACCAGACATTATTAACCCATCTAGACAGAGGCTAAGGAACTAATCAAACAGACTCAAATAGTGTTCTTCAGTTACTTAACAATAGAAACTCGAGCTTCAATTAGGAGAGTATCATCAACAAGGAACCATTTAGTACAGAGTTTTTCGAGTGGTGCAAAACTCCCATATCCCAAACCAGTAATCCCTTTCTGGAATTCGGCTGTGGTAACTGCAGAGAAGAGATTTTGATTCACAAAGCATCATATCTCAGTAATATGCGAGTGAAGAAGATAAACAGAGGTTCATAGTGGTAGCAGAGAGTTACTTATTTGGATGTGGTCAACGAGGGTAAAGACGACATTAGCAAGCACACTCCATCCAGGGGGCATTGTTTCTTCATCAGCAAAATATAGATACAGAGACTGATAATCTTCCTGTTTATTCCCCTTTGGATAAACCAGAAACCCCCTGCAACATTGAATGATGATTCGATTGAGTACAAAGAGTTTTGGAAGAATGGTTAGGGTTTCAGAATCATCGGCTTACCATCTGTGAGCACCAACTAAGAAAGGGTCTGAATAAACCCTAGTTTCCGTCAGCTTTGAGAAATTCTCAATCCTCCAAGTGAATTTGTTGCTGTCCTTTCTCTTTACTCGCAGCTGCTGATCTTTCTCCGCCATTTTACTATGCCGTTCCGGCGAAAGATTAATCTGGTTAGAGATCGGCGGCCAGACAAAGGAATAAATAAATCAAGAAGAAAGATGTACGGAGATATTAGAAGAGTTACAGAAACAGAGATTTTAATATATTTATATTGGAGGCATAAACCCTAATGAGCCTAAAGTTACTTGGCTCATAAGCTAGTTAATTGAATTAATGAATAACAATACTTTTTAATTCCTTGCTTGAAGGAAATAAAAAAATTATTGTATTTTTTACAAACGTTTGTGATTATAAAGTCATAAATTCAACTTTAAAAATGTAATAAAATCTTAAATACTAGACTTCTTTTAAATAACAACACTTCACCTTCAAACGAATTTCCTAGCAAATAGGTCAAACAAATTTATCGTCAAACAAAGTAGAGGGTTTTGGAATTTTGGGTGGAGTTCTCTCTCCTGGTGAGTTTTTAGGTCAGCCGCTAGCAGGCTGCGTTTTTCGTGCGGCTGCCGTCGGCCGGTTGCTATGGTTTCCCTTTCTGCTCAAGTTGGTGGTTCGTCTACAGCATCCTGGGCATCGATTGTTGTTGGTGAGAAATCGGATCTACGCTTTGTTGAAGCCTCAAAAAGTTTCGTTGTTGATGGAGTGCTGAAACTTCCTAAGGAAGTTCTGGAAGTCGGAGTGAAGAAATTGAAGGCAGCTGTCGTAGCACAGTTCTTGGGTAATGCTCCGCCGATTAGGGTCATTAGGAGTATGATAAACCGCCTTTGGGGCTACGAGGGAGAGGTGGTGCTCTCTGTTCTGTCGGAGAACTTCTTCCTTTTCGAGTTCAATTCAGAGGCTCTCTGTAACTGGGTTTTAGCTCGCTCATGGCATATCCATCATTCAGCTATGGTCCTCCGTCGGTGGGTGAAAGGTATCTCCCCTATTGATTTTTCTCCTAAGGAGCTACCTGTATGGATTGTATTAAAGCATGTTCCCCGATTCTAATTAACCCTGAGGGGATTAGTTGGTTAGCGAGTCAAGTTGGTAGACCTATCAATAAATTTGTTAGGGATGGACTTGATATTAAAGTCTGTGTAGTGAAAGATATCTTGGAAGAAATGAAAACTGAGATTGTGGTTGAATCGGATGAGGATGAGTGTGTTGTTATTGCTCTTGATGTGCCAGAATCAAGAACTTACAAGGAAACAAGGGCCAAAAAGTGGGTTGTTAGGGATATGGTTCCAGTAGTTGCGGCCAGCTCTTCAGGTTTTGTCCCTGAATCTGGTTCTCATATACCAGTTGGAGGCGAGGGAGATGATACTAAAGCTCCTGAGGGAGTGGAGAAGCCACCCTTTCAAAGGAATGGTAGTGCTCCAACTGGAAATAGTGCTCCAAGCCCTGCCAAATCAATTGTAGATGGAGATGGAGTGATTGTAAGTGAGGATGAACAGAACAGTGATGGAGTTGGAGATGAAAAACCAGAGGTTGGTGTAGGTATTCGTCTTGGCAATGCTACTTTCGGGGATTTTTTCAGCTCTGCTAAGTTTGCTTCTCCCAAAGGAATTGTAACCAGCAGCAGAAGAATAGAAGAAGATGAATTGCTTATATATGTGGCTCTCCTCTGATTGCTTATGGTGTTTGGATTGTTTATTAGGCGTACAGTTTTGGAACAACCAAAGTTTGGAAGGTTATTCTGTTTGGGCAGAAGGTGGAAACTTTGCTGATCTAATGATAGTTTGGCAGGTGGTTTCTTAGACTTTGTTGGTTTGTTAACAAGGGTGCAAAAAGGAAAATGGGGTTAAGTTTGGTAGATATAGCTCAATTGGTTTCAACTTTTATTGTTTTTAGATATCTTTTTAGTGGTAGTTTATAGAGAAACAAGTCTTGACATGTAACTAGTCTTTGAGATTTAGTTTGTACTTCATGATAGTTTTAATGATATGAAACCCTTTATTCATCAAAAAAAATTTCTAGCAAATAATAAATTATTAGTAGGACTTTTTCTTATCAGCTGATTTGGCCTCTGAGCTAGCAAATTCACCGGAGATTTGATAAAAAATCGTCGGAGATACCTGTAGGTTACGATTTACGAATTTAGGTGACCGCATGTAAATTAACTAATTAACGTATAAAATGATTAAAATTGATTTAATAATAACTTATAAACCAAATTTCCCGCTACTTCCGATCAAGCCGTTGCTGCCTAACTAGCCGATAAGCGCATAAATCCCAACTGCATTTTCCCATCCAAATTTTCAAAATATTCAAAAAAACTAACAAAACCCCCAAAATCTCAAACCCTAATTTTCAATCTCACCATCACAATCAGTCAATCATGCAATACTCCGCTCTTTTCAAACCCACCCCCTTCTTCGGAATCAAGCTATGGATCCTAATCCTAATCCTCTTCCTAGCTTCACTCATCGCCTGTCTCGCAATCGCATCCGCCGTCCTCTGCATCATCGATCTCCACCGCCACCGCCGCATTCCCAAATCGAATCAACAACCCTGCCTCGGCGGATTTGCCGCGTCGTCATCGCTCGACAGGAGGCTCCTGTCGTCGCAGCGGATTTCAGAGTATTCGTGGAGTTATGGTCGTCAGGATGGTAAGATTGTGGGTTCGGATGACTTGGAATCCGGTTCCAGGATGAGGGTCGATGTTGGGAAGGGGAGTGATTTCGAGTTGAGGTCGACGGAGATTGAAGCGGCGACTGGTGGGTTTGCTGACTGTAATAGGATCGGAATCGGAGAGCACGGCGGCGTTAGTTATTGTGGGGTTTTGTTCAATTATACCAGAGTAGCCGTGGTGAAACTGCCTACCGAAAGGTTCGATTCTGTTTATCTTTTTTTTTTTTAAGCAGCTTATCTTTCTTTCTAATCTGTTTTTTTAATCCTTAATGTGTTAATTTAGGCTAGTAAAACTTTTGAATTTTTTTCTTAAAATTTTATTTTGCTTATTCATATTATGTCTTGCTTATTTGACGGATTAAAATGCGAAGAGGTCACTTATCTTAGAAAAATTTAAGATCCGAGTTTGTTAATCAGTCGTAGAATTAGAATTCCCTAATTACCAATGAGAAATTGGAATTCGAAATCAAATTCTTGGGCCCTATTATTTTGGGCTATCCAAACGATGAATGTTGTAAATTCCCGCGAATTGGGGTTGAATTCCCTTCCTAGATTCCCTTATCCAAATGACTCAATATAGTCAAAAAAATATATATATATATATTAGTAAAAAAAAAAATCTAGTATATATATTATTGTTCTAAAAAAAAATTAGACTCATGACATATATAGTAGAGTTATGGATGAACCACTAAGTCGTCGAATCGGTTACTCTACCTATGTTCTAACAAACCATTCAAGTGGTTAACGAGATCATAAATTGTTACATGTCCCATTTATAAAAGCATAATGTGTTGAATGGTTGGACGGTTTTAACCGGTTAAACCTTATATCGAAACTTAATATGATTCGATTACTCAGAAAAATCGGGTTCTTTGTGTGTGCACTTGATGAGCAGTTGTGAAGCCCACAAGCTTAAGGATGAAATGGAGTTTATAGGGCACATTAAGCACAAGAATCTTGTCCAGGTGCTTGGCTACTGCGTTGAAGCAGATCATAGGTACAACTGTAATTTATTGTATAATTCAAATATTATAAATTTTTGTACTATACACTTAATTTGATCATTTTTTTCCTGAATATATTGCTATTTTATCAGAGTGATTGTGACTGAGTACGTGGACAACAATGGCAGTCTGCATCAATGGCTTCACCAAGAATCCAGCCCTCTGAGTTGGGACCTAAGGATGAACATCCTCCAAGGAGTAGCAAAAGGGTGAGTGAGTAGTTGATTCATAGCACACAATTTACGTTCGAGTTCTTTCGAGTTTTTACTTACTGAAGTTTGTAAAGATTGGCGTATCTTCACGAGGATGTTGAGCCAAAGATCGTCCATGGACACCTGAAATCATCCACCATACTGCTTGATCGACAATGGAACGCCAAGATCTCAGATGTCGGCATCTCAAAGCTCGTGGAATGTCCTCAAGTTACAACGACACATTCGATGGAGAGCGATGTTTACAGCTTTGGAGTTCTTGTTATGGAGACGGTATGTGGTCTATCCTCGAGTTACGAACCGGTCAATGGTAATTCGGAAGGAAGTTTGATCGAGTGGCTGAAATCGATAGTAGTAGACGGGAAAGCCACACTCGTGGCTGATCCTAAACTGCTAGAAATGCCATCTTCGAAGGAATTGAAGCGGATGCTTTTAGTAGGTCTTATGTGTGTTGACCCTGAGGTTAGCCATAGGCCGAAAATGGGAGAAGTTGTCCATATGCTCGAGACTTCTGACATAAGAAAGAGCTCATTGTTTCGAACATTGTGAAATTGTATCGTATGAATAGATCGAGTTGGTTTAGACTTTAGTATTATATAGTACACTCGATTTCAAAGCTCGGGACGAGCTGGCGCTCCCCCAATTCCATTCCCGGTTGAACAACTCTTCAACACGAGTCCATCGATCGGCAACTTATCCTCGGGAAACGGGCAATCCAATTCGGGCTTATTAGGCAACTCAGCGCACGGCTTCGGCACCACGCGGCTCGTAGACCCAGCAACATCAGTACAGTTCCACTGCAACTTCTTAGCATCAGGCCCCAAATTGAGAGTCACATTCGAAAAACAAAGCCCTGTAAACGGCGCCGTTTGGATCCCATCAAGATTCCCCGAAACGTTGACGTTTTGTCCCACAACGTCACGAATATTAATGTCCCGGATCTCGGGCAGGGCTTTCGGGTCCCACCCGTCGTCGGCGTGGGGATTTGTAATTGCCGGACATCCAGAATGTTTTGTCCATTCCTTGCATCGTAATCCTTCTGGCGAAGATGTTTCTGATGTATCCGCCGCGGCCGATGGCTGTTTTCACTCTGATTGCTGCCTGGGTGTTGATTGCGGTAAGGTCCTCGATTCGGACGTCCTCGATTCCGCCGGACATCTCGCTGCCGAGGGCGACGAGGGCGCTGTCAGGGGAGATGCAGGTGACGCGGCGGATTGCGAGTTGCTTTGTTGGCTTGGCTACTTTGATTCCGTACTGGTCGATTCCGGATTTTACGGCGATGCAGTCGTCTCCTGAGACTATGTAGCTATCTTCGATCCGGATGTTTGTGCACGAATCTGTGAAAAAACTTTTGTCAGTGACTTAATAGCAATTTTAAATGTAAATAGTGACTAAAATGTACTTAGTCATTAATGGCAAGGATTGGAAAATATTCATCAAACCATATTTTATCTATTTTTAATAAATTCAAAACTCTCCCTCAACAACTCGAGTTATTGGGATGTGATCGTTTTTTATATGGTATTAATTTATCGAAGCCTTTGACCACCAAGAAGTCAAGGTTTCGAATCTCGATAACCACCAATTCGCGTATAAAGGCAAATTGAAGCCTCCATGGTCCCCAATCTGTTGCACAAGTCTTACCGAGACTGTGCAAACTACAACTCTTCTTAGAACTTCCGTTTGAGAGAACGTGTTAGTAAACAATATAAGATCCATTCAGAACCCCCTCCCTTATTGGGATTCAATGGTTATTGACCATTCTTACCCTAAAGATGTAGGTAGAAAAGTTTGTTAGTTGCTTAATAGCAATTTTAAATGTACAAAGTGACTAAAATGTAAATAATGACTAAAATAGTGATTAAATTGTAAGCAAAGACCTGGGTTGATGCCATCGGTGTTGGGGACTGTCACCGGAGCCAAAACCGTCACTCCCTGAATCAACACATTACTACATTTCCCAAACACAAAGAAGAAAAAAAAATTAATAAGATAATATAGAGATTAAATTAAAATGACAGGCAGTAGAGATTAAAGTAAGATGACAGACTTGCAATAGATGGGATGAAGATGCCACATGGGAGAATTGGTGAAGGTGAGGTTGGTGATTTGTAGCCCATCACAGCCCATAATCTCGAACAAGAAAGGCCTAGCGTTTTGCAACTTCTTGGCCTTGAAATCGTCCCACCACGGCTGACCTTGGCCGTCGATGGTGCCGTTGTCGCCGGTGATGACTACGTCGGTGAGGTTTGCACCGAAGATAAGGCTTATGTGCCTCCCGCCTTTGACGCCGTCAAAGCCCGGCCCGTATGAAGGTAAGACGTCTACTATTGGGTAGTCTTCCTGCTTCTGTTTTTTTTATTGGGCCCAGTCAAAATTCAATAATTTCTTGTTTAGATTGAAACGATTGTGAAAGAAAATTCAATAATTGATTATGTGTGATAAAATAAATAATATATTGTAAAAAAAATTGCAGTGAATTAAATTAAACAACGATTACCTGAGAACCCAAGATCACAGCATCCTTGTGGAGGAAAAGCGTGAAATGACTAGTTAGATTAAAACTCCCCGTCAGCCATTTCCCCGGCGGCACAATGAGCTGAGCTCCGCCGTCGGCGGCTAATTGAGTCAGATTCGCAATCGCAGTCTGGAATGCTTTCGTGTTCATTGTTTTCCCATCTCCAACGGCTCCGAAATCTGTAATCACCGCCGTGTGTTTCCGGCAGTTCAAGGCAGAATACTGCACCGCCGCATCACCGGCGGCTGCAGCCTGAGCTGGTACAGCTGCCGCGAGACCCAATAATCCCGACACCATAAGAATCGCAACGAGAACATGAACCATCTGCATCAAAATCAATTACAAAACAACAGAGTTATTTACGATTTGTTGCTATCTATATATTTCTCTGAGAGAGGAGAAGTAAAATTACATTGGATTGAAGGAGATTTAGATGAGAAGCCATTGTTGCTCTTTGTGTTTGTTGTTTTCATATATATAACCAATTAATTTAGCTAATTGGTCAACTCTGAATATGGAATTTTTAATTTTGTTTCTTTTTGTGGTAAACGATTTTTTAACAAAAGATAGAAACAAGTTTAATTATGATGACCGAATTTTTAACAAAAAATAGAAAAAAAATTAAATTATGGTGACCGAATTTTTTTGTGACAATATTTATGGGAACCGTATTTTGAAAAAAATGTTAACAAAAGTGTTTTTTGGGAAGAAATCTTTTGATTTAATATTGAATAATAAAGATTTGGAAGTAATATTATATTATAATTAAGAGAAAAATGATATTTTGCCTCTTCTACTTTGTCAAGTTAACAGATAACTTTTATACTATAAAATTGTCAATTTGTCGACTTCTATTATAGCCAACATAACAATCAAGCTCTTCTGTTCAATTTTTTTTTTTTTTTTTTTGCCGAAGACAACTCCCGCAGGAGAATAGGAGTCAACCAAACAAAAGGAAAAATTAAGTACCCACCCAAACCGAAAGGTTAACCACACCTTGGGTCGGGGGTAACTAAGCGCTTGGCGAGCCACATAATGGGTGCCATATTAGATTGACGAGGCACGGATCGCAATCTCAGCTGGGGAAGACCGTCCACAAAAAGCAGGATGTCCGCAACAATGGCACCACCTTCGCGGCCAAAGACTTGACGTTGATCCACGACAAGCTTGACTTGAGTGGCATCCCCCTCAACATCCACCTCTCTCCACCCCATGGAATGGCAAAGAGCGCAAACATCCCTAACACCAACAATTCAATAACAAAGGGAGTAGTAATACCAGGGTAGGGAATACCTGAAGCGAGGAGCTGATCACCCGAAGAGTCACGGACCACCAAGCCGGTCGCTCCCCCTAACGCCAGCAGCGATAGCTCCATCCACATTAATCTTGAGTCGCGGGAAGCTCGGCGCCTGTTGCGAACAGGAGGCCGCCAATGAAATCTCTAACGACTAGGCCGGCCGCACCTCCCGATCCTGGAGCTACAACGCCATCTACATTGATCTTCGGACGGGAATGTTGAGGAAGCCAAAAAGGGGGGCGAGGCCAGAGTGCTGTTCAGTCCGTCGTTCAACAAATAGGGTCGTCCAAACTATGTCTCGGAGCACCCTTCCTGTGACCCCTCCCAAGGGTTCACGGATGGTACCAATAACATTTACCTTTAGATGAAGCTAGCGTAGGAGACGTCTAGGCATTGGGAACACGAACTGGATGAAGGGCAGCCAAAGCACATTTGATCTTTACTTGGTCTTCTTGTAACCAACTCTCACCACCTAGTCTCTCTGCAAACACACCCCCATTGCCCTTTGATAATTACCTCCTCCACCAATGGAGCAAAACCAACTCCCATGCCATCTTCAGCTCCTCGCCACTTGTACAAATCATAATGTCTAAAGGAGTCAACAAAAACAACCAAGTTGAGTGCAAGGTCATCTGGTTTCGTGACATCTACCTAAAGAGTCAACAAAACAAAACAGTCAAAGACTCTAAGTGAAAATAAGGTGGCTGGGAAGTGTCGAGAAGCACCAATCCCCAATCAGTAGAGTCTTAATTGAAGATTAGAACCAGGGAAACAACAAAATGATGTTGGTGGAGTTGCATCGGGGCATCTAATTAACAAAAAAAACTAAACCATTGATCCTTTTATGTAATGGAGTAGAAAAACCATAAACATAGGCGGAATTCAAATTTTCGTTCAAGGTTTCGTTAAGTGATGATTGGTCCATAATTAATGATAGCACATCGATTTTTATCCATATTTGTTAGTGACTCAACTAAACTAAAAATTTTTTTAAAAAAAGGGACTAAATAAACATAAGTAATTTGCATCATCCTGAAGCACGATGTTGGGTCAAACAAACACAGCAATGAACCAAATTCGGAAATGCTTAGTAAGCTAATACATGATTATTAAAGTTGACAGATAATGAATATTTTCAAAAGAAAAGTGAATATTGCACAAATATATAAACAATTCATTATAATTATAATAATATAAATTCGAAATATTCACTTATCCGGACTCGAAATATTCAAAGCAATAATGTATATACTCGATTTCAAAGCTCGGGACGAGCACCAGCTCCCCCCGCTCCATTCCCGGTCGAACAACTCTTCAACACGAGTCCATCGATCGGCAACTTGTCCTCAGGAAACGGGCAATCCATTCCGGGCTTATCGGGCAACTCAGCGCACGGCTTCGGCGTCACACGGCTCGTAAACCCAGAAACATCAGTACAGTTCCACTGCAGCTTCTTAGCATCAGGCCCCAAATCGAGAGTCACATTCGAAATACAAAGCCCTGTAAACGGCGCCGTTTTGATCCCATCAATCTTCCCAGAAACGTTGACGTTTTGTCCCACCATGTCACGAACATTAATGTTCTTGATCTCGGGCAGGGCTTTCGGGTCCCACCCGTCGTCGGCGTGGGTCTTGTAATTACCCGACATCCAGAATGTTCTGTCCATCCCTTGCATCGTAATCCTTCTGGCGAAGATGTTTCTGATGTATCCGCCGCGGCCGATGGCGGTTTTCACTCTGACTGCTGCCTGAGTGTTGATTGCGGTGAGATCCTCCATTCGGACGTCCTCGATTCCGCCGGACATCTCACTGCCGAGGGCGACGAGGGCGCTGTCAGGGGAGATGCAGGTGAGGCGGCGGATTGCGAGCTTGTTTGTTGGCTTGCCTACTCTGATTCCGTACTGATCGATTCCGGATTTTACGGCGATGCAGTCGTCACCTGAGACTATGTAGTTATCTTCGATCCTGATGTTTGTGCACGAATCTGGGATGCATAAGAAAACAGTGACGGAGATGTGGAAACAAAAGTCTATTAGTGACTAGATCGCAATTTTAAATGGTGTCAAATACTAAAGTTTGGGCTGAATTACAAAGTGGTCCTTAAATTTTAAAATGTTATTTACATGTTATTTACTGGTCCCGAAACTTTCAATTGTGTTACGGTTCAATCCTGCAGTCGCCGGCGACAGCATATTCAGCCATTTTGCCACGTCACCTTTGACACATCATAAAAAAATTAATAAAATGTTATATTTTTATGAAATATCAGTGCCATTTTGTCACGTCATCACTGACACATCATCAAAAATCAATAAAATATTATATTTTGATGACGTGACAAAATGGTCGGAATATGCTGTCGCGACGAGTACAGGACTGAATCGTAACACAATTCAAATTTCTTAGACCAGTATGTATAGCATTTTAAAATTTCAGACCACTTTGTAACTCACTCCAAAGTTTCGGGAGGTATTAAGTATTTCATTTTTAAACGTAAATACCTGGGTTGATGCCATCGGTGTTCGGGACTGTCACCGGAGCCAAAACGGTCAATCCCTGAATCAACACATTACTACACTTCCCAAACACAAAAAAAAAAATTATAAAACCAAAACGAAAAAGAAAATTAATTATAAGATAATATAGAGATTAAATTAAAGTAAGATGACTGACTTGCAAAAGATGGGATGAATTTGCCACATGGGAGAATTGATGAAGGTGAGATTGGTGATTTGTAGCCCATCACAGCCCATTATCTCTAGCAAGAAAGGCCTTGAGTGTTCAGTCGTCGCTTTTTTATCCTTCTTGGCCTTGAATTCGTCCCACCACGGCTGACCTTGGCCGTCGATGGTGCCGTTGTTGCCGGTGATTACGACGTCGGTGAGGTTTTCACCGAAGATAAGGCTAATGTACCTTCCGCCGACGGAGTAGTCAAAGCCCGGCCCGTAGGAAGGTAAGAAGGGCACCACTGGATACTCTTTCTTGTCCTGTTTTTTAAAGTCAAAATTAACGTGAGAAACTGAGAATTCATGTATTCGATGAAAATAATTGTTTGAAATTTTGAGTTTTAGGGATGTGGAATTTTACTAATGTGCTTAAAACGTAAAGAGGTTAGGCTTGGCAATGGGTATTCAGAAATCGGGTACCACCCGAAATCCGGCCAAATTGGGTGGGGATTACCCGTTGACTGGGTAAAGTTGACGGGTATGGGCAAACCCGGTACCCAGTTAGAGCGGGTAACGGGTGGGGACGGGTTTCAAGGTATCCGCCCCATACCCAACCCGATGGGTACCCAATATGAAACAATGTTGTATTAGCCATAATATATCATCTATGTTTAATGGACCAGACCCAATTTCTCATTCAGTCGTTCAGTTTTTCACTTTAATTCATCGATCGAGCAGTTTGTCGTTCCCTCTCGAAACGATAATACTCTAAAAATCGTAGCTCCTTCTCCAAAATCTCTTTGTAATCCAGATGCAAAGAGATTTTGGGTTCACCCAATGGGTAGCGGGTAAACCCGCTACCCATGTCGGGGCGGGGATGGTTTGGATTTTTTACCCATTTAGTCTTGGCGGGCGGGTATGGGTAATACCCATTTAATAAACGGGTGGGTAGTGGATATGTGGTATCCGGACCCATGGGTACCCATTGCCAACCCTAAAAGAGGTTAGATCACAAATTTCAAATGATGGATTTTAAGGCGAAAACCACCTTCAAATCTCAACTTTGATGTGCAGAAAAAACAAATGTGTTTCTGAGGGCATTTACAATGACCCTAAATTATAAAGTTTTATGGTAAAAGTTCTAATTTGATTGGTTGATAAGCAAAAAAATTGAATTAAATAAAACAAAAAATGAAATTATAAGAGAAAAGAGTGATTTGATTGTTTCATTTTATAAAGCTTTATTCAAAAACTTTGTGTACATGATTACCTGAGAACCCAAGATTACAGCGTCCTTGTGGAGGAAAAGCGTGAAATGGCTGGTGAGATTAAAACTCCCCGTCAGCCATTTCCCCGGCGGCACGATGAGCTGAGCTCCGCCGTCGGCGGCTAATTTAGTCAGATTCGCAATCGCATCCCGGAATGCCTTCGTGTTCAATGTTTTCCCATCCCCAACTGCTCCGAAATCGGTAATCAACGCCGTGTGTTTCCGGCAGTTCAAGGCAGAATACTGCACCGCCTGAGCTGGTACGGCTGCCGCGGGAGCCAATGATCCCGACACCAGAAGAATGGCAACGAGAACATGAACCATCTGCATCAAAATCAATTTCAAAACAACAGAGTTATTTACGATTTGTTGCTATCTATATATTTCTCTAAGAGAGGAGAAGTAAAATTACATTGGATTGAAGGAGATTTGGATGAGAAGCCATTGTTGCTCTTTGTGTTTGAAGAATTGTGTTTGTTGTTTTCATATATATATATATAACCAACTAATTTAGAGTAAGTATGATTAGTATCAAGTGACGATGCTTGGTCAACTATGAATATGGAGAGTTTTAATTTTTGTTTTCTTTTTTGTGGTAAACGAATTTTTAACAAAAGATTGAAACAAATTTAGTTGTCAAAAAAAAAATGGTAAAAATATTATGGGAACCGTATTTTGAATAATATATTAACAAAAAGTGCCCAACCTTCAAAAGTTGGACCGGTCCAACCCACATACAAGGAAGGGCAATTTTGGAATTTAAAAAAATAATTAAACCTATTCTCTATCCCTCTTCTCCTCCCTCCCCAAATCTCATTATCTTCACAGCCGCCGCCTGAAGCTCAAAGCTTCCCACCACTCACCAACAACCAACCCATCCGCCCCAATCATCATCTTCGGAAGCTCCTTGTATGTCGGCGGCTGCCCCATCGCCGCCACGAGCTCCGCCTTGGTTATCACGTCTGCTCGTCGATGTCGGAGCTGGTGTCGGAGAACGCCATCATCGTCGTAGCTCGCAGGGGATGCTACATGACCCATGTCGTCAAGCGGCTGCTCCTCTGTTTGGGAGTCAACCCGCCGATTTTCGAGGTGGACGAGGATGTCGACGAGGTTAAGGTTCTGAAGGAGCTCCAGACGACGGTCGGCGAGATTGTGCAGCTGCCGGCGGTTTTCGTCGGCGGGAAGTTGTTGGGAGGGTTGGATAAGGTTATGGCCAGTCATATAACGGGTGAATTGGTTCCTATCCTCAAACAAGCTGGAGCCTTGTGGCTGTGAATGATCTTTTGATTGTTTTTAGTTTAATCAGAAATGAATTTCTTCCAGGCCATAGCTTGTAATTGTATAGGGGTGTTCTTAGTTCTCTGTTCTTATCAATTGACAGTTCTAAATTAGGGTTAACTTTTCCAGATGATTGAGATATTGAGGATTAATTGTTGAAAATTGCTACAGTTTTGGAATTGTTTAACAGTTCTGACGAAAACCAATCAAACTGAATCAAACCCAGAAACCAAAAATCATCCAAAGCTCTGAACTTTGTGACTGGATGAGATGAAGCAGATTAGGGTTCTTTTGTTGGATGAGATGAACTACTGCACTGTGTCACTCTTAAATTTCAGTTAACTAATTATAGCAAAGTCGTTAACTAGTTAACATCAGAATAAACTGTTAACTAATTTTGATAACTAGTTAAACTAATGTTGATAACAAGTTATCACCTAAAAAATGTTAACTAGTTAACTAGGTAAAAATAACATAACTAGTCAGATAACATGTTAACAAAAAATCTCAATAAAATTTTGGTTATATGATTATTCGTTAACTAGTTATCAGGTTAAAATCTGATAACAAGTTATCAAACAAAAAACGATGTTAACTAGTTATCAGTTAAAAATCATGTTAACTAGTTATCAGTTAAAAACCATGTTAACTAGTTATCAGTTAAAAAAACATTGTTAACTAGTTAACAGAAAAAGGTGGTAACTAGTTTTTTTGAAAGCAAAAAAAAAAAAAAAACTCGCCGGAAAAGTCGCGACGGCGCGGATCGCGGCGAGATGAGCTCCCCTCGGTCGCGGAAAGATGTCGCTAAAAATTAATTAATTTATTTATATATAATAATTAAATTATATGTGTAAAGTCTAAAATACCCCTAACAATCTAGACCATTGGATTGGTCAAAGGGTCAAAGGTGATCTAATGGTTAAGATGAAGGTTGGAATTTCCAATCGTTGGAAAGGGTTGGATGGGGATCCACATCCTTTGGAAAGAAATATTTTGATTAAAATATTGACCAATATAGATTTAGAAGTAATATTATAATTAAGGAAAAATGATATTTTGTCATTCTACTTTGTCATGTTAACAAACTACCCCTATACTCAGGGTCGTTCCGTGAGTTTCGGAGGCTCTGTTCTAAATTTATTATGTGGCCTTATTAAAATGATAATTTAAAACCTATTTGTTTGGGTTAAACTAATTTGACTTGTTTGGGCGGGGTGTACCGATTGGTTTGAGACAATAATAATATCTTTTATGATAGTATACACGTCCGATCTTGTGCTCACCTTGACTTAGACTCATTGTCATTTCTAAATTATATAAAGTTAATTAACAAATAAAAATAATATATGAAGTATAATAAATTTAGAGAGAACAAATGATAATAAAAATAGAAAGACCACTTTAAAAAAGACAAACAATGTTGAATAGATAAAAAAATCGTAGTTTGATTTTGTCAAAGATAAGAATTGAACCCATGACCACCTAGATCCAAAAAAAGAGTTAAGTCACTAGACCATTGCTTGATTTATGTGTACTTTTTGCTGAGTTTATTTATAACATATATTTTAGGTGTTCCTACTTAACCCGGAAATTTTGAGGCCCCGATGTTTTGAGGCCCTGTGCCGAAGGGGTGGCCAGCACACCCTTAGAGTCGGCCCTGCCTATACTATGAAATGATCGATTTGTCTCTTTCTACTATAGCGAGCATAACAATCAAGCTCTTCTATCCAAATTTTTGTCCAAGGTTTCGTTAAGTGATGACTCACCAATATGACTCATCCATAATTAATGATAGTACCTTGCCACATTATCGACTTCCAACCATATTTGTTAGTAACTCAACATAGCGTGGTTTCCATTTTGGAAAGGGAGGGCCAAACAACGCATCAACATAGCGCCTTAGTTGCAAAGTTCCATGAACTCCGTTTGAGGGAGTGGAATATTTCCATTTCTCATATTTATCGCGAGGCCAATTGTGTGGTTGATTATCTTGCGAATTTGGGTCATTCTTTCGATTTAGGTTTTCATACGCTGATGTATCTAGACTCCTCGTTAGCTTATTAGCTTCGGTATGACCTCCTTAAGGTTACCATGCCAAAAGTCGTTTCTAATACTAATTAGGGGCATGTGCCCCGCCTTCTCACAAAAAAAAAAAACTAAACTAAAAATTTAGTATGAAATGATAAATGGTACTTTGCTCCCCTCTACTTTGTCAAGTTAACAAACAGCTCCCTATACTATGAAATGATCAATTTATCCCTCCTACTATGCCAACCTAACAAACAACCCCTTCAATCTAAATTTCCATCCAAAATTCCGTTAAGTGATGACTCACCAATATGACTCATCCACAATTAATGATAGTACATTGTCATATCATCGAGTTTTTATTTTAACAAAAATCCACAAAAAATAAAAATTAATTATATTTTTTAATTTATAAATTTAAAATGATTGTTTTTATTGCCTTTTGTTTTAAAATTTTTAATTTAGTTGAGTCACTAACAAATATGGATGAAAATCGATGATGTGGCAATGTACTGTCATTAATTATGGATGAGTCATTATTGATGAGTCATCACTGAACGGAATTTTGGATGGAAGGGGTTGTTTGTTAGGTTGGCATAATAAGAGGGGGTAAATTGATCATTTCATAATATAGGGCTGTTTGTTAACTTGGCTAAGTGGAGGAGTGCAAAGTAGCATTTTCCCTAATAATATAAATTGACAGTAATGAACAGTCAAGAAGGTCCTGTTTTTTATAGGGAAAAAATAGCATTTTGCCCTCCTCTACTTTGCCAGCTCAACAGATAGCTCATATACTATAAACCACTCTTTTTACTCCCTCCTACTTCAATTACTTTGTCGTTTGGGTCCTTCTGTTCTAACTTTCGTCTTCGTGATGTTAATTGATGCGCATTCAGTACACCACATTAGCTCCAATATCCACGCATTAGCTTACTAAGCGTGTTTTAATCGGTAATATAAGTATATATAATTAGATAGGATGGAATCGATGAATAAAATGTGCGGTTTTAAAACCCTTCGTATTTCACCATACTCTTCGTGTTACCTCCCCAATTTACCTCCCAACCCAACTCTTCATCTCATACCTCCCATATATCTCTTTGTCGATGTGTGGATGTGCCCAGATTTGATGTTAAGAAGACGAAAGTTGAAACAGAAGGACCAAAATGGCAAAGTAGTCAAAGTAGGAGGAGGTAAAAATGAGCGATCTATAATATATGGGACTATTTGTTAAGTTGGCAAAGTAGAGAGGAGCAAAGTGATATTTTCCCTTTTTTATATTTAATGTCAAAATTTTTTATTCAAAACTAAACCAAATTCAAAAATGCACTTATCAAAATTATATTCAAAACAATACTATATATACTCGATTTCAAAGCTCGGGACGAGCACCAGGTCCCCCGACTCCTTTCCCGGTCGAACAACTCTGCAACACGACTCCATCGATCGGTAACTTATCCTCGAGAAACGGGCAATCCATACCGGGCTTATCGGGCAACAAAGCGCACGGCTTCGGCACAACGCGACTCGTAAACCCAGAAACATCAGTACAGTTCCACTGCAACTCCTTAGCATCAGGCCCCAAATTGAGAGTCACATTCGAAAAACAAAGCCCAGTAAACGGATCCGTTGGGAGCCCATCAATCTTCCCCGAAATGTTGACGTTTTGTCCCACCACGTCACGAATATTAATGTTCTTGATCTCGGGCATTGCTTTCGGGTCCCACCCGTTGTCAGCGTGGGTCTTGTAATTACCCGACATCCAGAATGTTCTGTCCATCCCTTGCATCGTAATCCTTCTGGCGAAGATGTTTCTGATGTATCCGCCGCGGCCGATCGCGGTTTTCACTCTGACTGCTGCCTGAGTGTTGATTGCGGTGAGATCTTCCATTCGGACGTCCTCGATTCCGCCGGACATCTCGCTGCCGAGGGCGACGAGGGCGCTGTCGGGGGAGATGCAGGTGACGCGGCGGATTGCGAGCTTGTTTGTTGGCTTGGCTACTCTGATTCCGTACTGGTCGATTCCAGATTTTACGGCGATGCAGTCATCGCCGGAGACTATGTAGCTGTCTTCGATCCGGATGTTTGTGCACGAATCTGTGGAAGCATAAGAAAACAGTGACGGAGATGTGTAGAAAAGTTTTCTAGTGACCTAATCGCAATTGTAAATGGAAATAGTGACTAAAATGTGCTTAATCATTAATGTATCCTTCCAATTATTCGCAGAATCTATACTTTTACGGTCAAAACTAAAAAGCGTAACAATCAATAAAAAATGTATAGATTATGATAGTGTCAAATAAATTAGTGGTCACCACCTAAGTATGAATATTAGTTATTTTAGTCACTTATAAACTAAAATTTGATGATCGAGTCAGTTCAGTCACTTTAATCAATTATTTTATAATTTATGTTAAAAATGAAATGCCAAGATGCTATGTAATAAAAACTATTAATTATCTTCTTTCTCGGCGTTTTGTCCACCAACACTTCAAACTTAATTTAGTTGAAATTAGAATATAAATAATAATTTAAGTGACTTCAATGATATAAGATCCATATTTTAGTGACCAATTAAGTATTTGACCGATTGAACCAAGCCAAAATCAGTAAAAGTCAAAGCAAGAGACCTGGGTTGATGCCATCTGTGTTGGGAACTGTCACCGGAGCAATAACCGTCAATCCCTGAATCAACACATTGCTACATTTCCCAAACAAAAAAATCAATTATAAAACCAAAACAAAAAAAAAAATCAATTAATAAGATTATAAGGTCAGATACTTCAGACATCCTGAAATTGCAGATCGTATTACAAACTCGTTCTAAATTTTTAATCTGTTACAGAGTGGTCCTATTACTATGAAATGTGTTACAGGTTAGTCCTAATGACGTCACCCATGTACTTTTTCATTTATTTTTCCACGTCACCATTAACATGTCATAAAAAATTATATTTTTATGACATGTCAATAGTGACATGACGAAATGTTTATGACATGTCAATAGTGACATGACGAAATGGAAAATGTACATGAATGACGTCATTAGGACTAATCTGTAACACATTTCATAGTAATAGGATCACTCTGTAACAGATTAAAAATTTAGAACGAGTTTGTAACCTAACCTATAGTTTTGGGACGAGATTAAAGTAAGATGACTGACTTGCAAAAGATGGGATGAAGATGCCACATGGGAGAATTGATGAAGGTGAGGTTGGTGATTTGGAGCCCATCACAGCCCATAATCTCGAACAAGAAAGGCCTAGCGTGTTCAGTCGGCTCTTTTTTCACCTTCTTGGCCTTGAATTCGTCCCACCACGGCTGACCTTGGCCGTCGATGGTTCCGTTATTGCCGGTGATGACTACGTCGGTGAGGTTTTCGCCGAAGATAAGGCTTATGTACCTTCCGCCGACGGAGTTGTCAAAGCCCGGCCCGTAGGAAGGTAAGAAGGGTATCACTGGATAGTCTTCCTTGTTCTGTTTATTTTTAAGAGTTAATGACCAAATTGCAACTTTTGATAACAAGGTGTATCAATTTTCGAAATAAACCATATGTTTGATATAAGATAATGATTACCTGAGAACCCAAGATCACAGCATCCTTATGGAGGAAAAGCGTGAAATGGCTAGTGATATTGAAACTCCCCGTCAGCCATTTCCCCGGCGGCACGATGAGCTGAGCTCCTCCGTCGGCGGCTAATGTAGACAGTTTTGCAATCGCATCTCGAAACGCCTTTGTGTTCATTGTTTTCCCATCCCCAACGGCTCCGAAATCGGTAATCACCGCCGTGTGCTTTCGGCAGTTCAGGGCAGGATACGGTACCGGCGCCGGCCCCGCACCACCACCAGCGGCCGCACCACCGGCGGCTGCAGGCCCAGACGCTGCCCGAGCTGTACCTGCTGCCGCATGACTCACTAATCCCGACACCAGAAGAATCGCAACGAGAACCTGAACCATCTGCATCAAAATTACATTGGATTGACAGATTGTTAGATGAGAAGCCATTGTTGTATTTTGTTTAGAGAATTGTGTTTGTTAATTTTGTATATATAGCCAACTAATTTAGAGCAGTTTGCTAATTTTAGCTAAATACGGAGAGTTTTTAATTAAGTTTTTTTTTTTTGTGGTAAACGAATTTTTAACAAAAGATTGAAACAAATTTAGTTGTGGTAAATGATTTTTTGGTAAAAGTATTTATGGGAACCGTATTTTGAAAAATTATTAACAAAAAGATTTTTTTGGGAAGAAATCTTTTGATTTGAATATTGGCCAATGTAGATTTGGAAGTAGTATTATAATTAATAAATTATGAATCGTTTGGATGAGAGCATTTATGGGGTGAATCGAGAGTGAATTAATAGGTTGAGATTTCGGTGAGATACTAAGATGATTTGAAATAGAATTATTTCACAAAATAGCTTGTTTATTTTTTTAAACTATAAAGTGATTCTAATTTTAGACAGAAAATGGCTGTAACAAGCCCAACAGGTCACGGGCACTATTTACAGAAGGATTCCTTATAATACTACAAGTTCCTTGAAAGTTCTATTAATATAGTAGGGACGCGTAACTCCCAGAACCAAGACATTCACTAATATGCTAGGAGTTACCAATGCACTTTGTTTATCTAGAGGAAACATAACTCCAATGTACTAAATGTTACTAAAATGAATTATGGCCAAATAACCCGCCAGTCACTGAATTCAGAAAAATAACCTAGCCATCATGAACTTAAGCCCATTACCCCAACAGTCATGCCGTCAACGGACATCGAAAATTCGTTAGTCTGCTACGTAACGATGACAAGTCAATTACCACGTCATTTAAATTTGCCACCTCAGATCCTATCTACCCAAAATTAACCTAGCACCTGACCCATTACCATTCAATTGAGTCATATTGCAATAACCTCACCTCACAACATTATTCGAGATTACATGAGCTTTACAAGCTAGTTTGGTGAAACATTCGTGCTATGCGTCGTTGTCTCGAGAGTTTATGAACAAAAGTGTGTACTGTGTTTCGAAAATTCTCCAATTTCGAGCTCCCAGCAGACCATGGTCGTGGACATACAGTTATCCAATACATGAAACTGTCACATGTTGAGCTTATTAGTCAAAGTCATCCTTAATAGGCCCAATAACCAACGGCCCACTCGCAAACCTAGGATGGCATTATTGATGGGCTCTCAAATAAGAAAAAACCAAGTACAAATTAAATAGTGAGGTCTCAGTCTTGAGAATGCCCGAGATTTTTTCTGGTGGCCCGAGCTGGGTGCGACAAGTGTCAAGTGGGCCGGAAAGTGAAGCCAATAGGGAACGACAAATGGATAGCATGTGAAAAGGTACAGATAGGTTTAGTGATGATGTCGTGGCTACGTGGCGCGATGTGAAGCGGGAAAAAAATCTCGTGGGGCGAACCTCCAAAGTCCAAACCGTATTTCTCTTTTAAAAGGTTTCCGTGCAACTGCAAATTGCAATACGTTGTCGTTTTGCGTCCACCACCACCCCACGTTCTTCTCTTTTAACTCTTTAATGATTAGTGGCCTCTATTTCGCAAGTTGAATTTTGGTGTTTTTATTGGACTGCTTGAGTCGAGTTGCTTCGGGTTAAATTTTAATATGTTCAAGTTTTTTTTTTAGTTTTTATGTGAGCTTGAGCTCAAATTCGAGTTGAAAAAATAATGTTCGTGTCGGGCTCGAGCCAACTCGAGTCTTAGTTGTTAACTTTCCTTAATGAATCAAACTCGAGTGTAACTACACCGTTTCACTATTCTCTATTCTATTATCCCCCACAAGCTAAACAGGGTCGGCCATTAGGGTGTGCTGGCCTGCCCTCCGGCACAGGGCCACAAAAATTTCAGGGCCTCAAAATTTTCGGGTTAAGTAGAAATAACTGAGAAATGTATTATAAAATACTATGCAAAAAGCAACATTAATGAAGTGTTAGCCTAGTTGTTTAGCTTATTGCTTTGTTTAGGAAGGGCAAGGGTTGATTCCTTACTTTGACAAAATGAAATTAAGCTAATATTTTAACAAACATTGTTTGTCTTCTTTCTAAATTTTTATATATCTATTATCATTTCGGTCTCTTTTTTTATATGGTATTAATTAAATTTATTTTTATATAAATAAATTAAATTTTCACAAATTTTTATTGTTTTAAGAAAAATTCATGTAGGCTAGGAATGATAATGAGTGTAGGTTAGGGTGGGAAACTCATATCAAATAGGAGTAATTTACTATGGAGCATGTGGCTGAGGGGGTATACTCATTATGACAAATTATTTGAATAAAATAAACATTTTTTTTGCAAAGAATAAACATGAAAACTCGATTTTTCACCTACAAATTAGTAAAATATAATTTTCAATTTAAAAGACATAGTGATAGTTAAAATATAAGGTATATTATTAAGATAGTAAGGTTAAATTTAAGAATAAACATGATAGAGTTATACGTACATAAAAAATAGTTAGAATTTAATAAACAATACTATAAGTCTTATATACTACAAGTCGAGAATGGGATGAAACGATACATAAGAAAATTCCAAATATGTTATAAATCTATTACGAGTCAAGTTTTACGTGCCCCAGATCATCTCAGGTCATATTATTACAAGCAAACCGAGTATATATTATCATTTTTCAATATGACCATACCATAATTTTGGAACAGGGCCTCCAAAATTCATTGGACGGCCCTGAAGCTAAACATGAATATTGAGCATATTTAGCTTGGACACCAAGGCACTAAAATGGCTATTCCTAAGGACTTCATGAGGAAATCATCTACATTTTTTAAGAGTCGACCATGTTGACCTGAATCAAGTCCTCTGTGACCTTATCACGAACGATATGGCAGTCCAATTTGATATATAAGTTTGGTCCTCTCATGAGCAACAAGATTCTCAGTGAGAGTTGAAACACTGTCAGTATAAATCGGAATAGGATCTAGAACTGAGGAGTGAAGAAGATAGTACTTCACAAACAGCAACCATCGCTCTGTATTATGCCTCTGTTGAAGATCGTGAGACGGTAACCTGCTTCTTCGACTTCCAGGAAATAAGTGACTGAGTCCCCCAAGAACACACAGTAGCTAGCTAGTAGTCGAGCGTCTCAAATATAACTTGAGTACATTAAAACTTGTACACTAAAAAATTATTGATAAATCCGACTAAAAACTAGTTATCTAATTCATTTTAAATATTTAAACAGTAACCATGTACTGCTTGCGATTACGTTAGCATAATCATAATGGTATAGAATTTATAGTTCATGGTATTCAAGATAAAACATATAACTGAGCTAGTATTTAAGTTGACACTCGAACTAGTATTTGAGCAAGCCCACAAGCGTTTCAAATCAAGCATATCCGATTCAAACTTGACTCATTTAAAATCTAACCGAATTGCGAATGATTTTTTTTTCAAGCTAATCACCGAACAACATCACTCGTCTAACCGCCCTAGGAGCTTGGACACACATTGATTCCCCAGTCTTTTCCCCGATTTTGGCCCTGCTCTTTCATGGAATTACGCTTTTACCACACGATTAATGGGGCCCAATAGTTTTCCTTTTCTACAATTCCCGCACTTTCCGGTTCGTACTTGTACTGTTGTACATGTTCATTTTGGTCACCAACAAATTAATAAATGCGAAGCTGAGGTACGAGAAGTTATACATAAGAATAGTAATGGCTAACGTGATGGTGTATTGGTCCATCCTTTTCTTGTGGATAGAGAGAAAAATATCCTAAATATTATTGGGAATAGATCGAGGAAGAGGTAAGTCTATCAGGTGTATCTCACCCAGTTAACAAGAGTAATATTCAGAATAGAAAAAGTATACGTGTCAAGGGAAATAGAGTGACCAAATAATTTATAACGCAATTCGGCACACAATAAGTGTGTCCAAACTTGATCTCTTAGTTTAGGTCACAGAGTTGTTTGAACGGCTAGATAAGCTGTGCATGTTGGTTATTATCCTCTTTTGGATTCGACAAGGTCATGATTGCCGCAAGCAAATCGGTTTGAATTCGTAACTTTACAATGCCTTTGTTCGCGACTAATCGTATGCCCTCCACTATCCCTCTTAGCTCAGCTCGTATAATTGAGCAAGATATGAGGTTGGCCGTGAAGGTTTCAATGAAATTACCATATATCACCTCTAATAATTTTCCCAGCTACAACGCAACTGCTTTGGAATGAGTGTGAAAGAATTCGTCAGATTTCAAGGTAAGTCAGCCCCAATCACCAAACCGACATCCCACCAAATGAGTCTGTTGAGCTAAACTCTATGTTTCTCGACTCAGTTAGAGCCTAGAGGGCCTTCTAGAAGTTGTGTCCATGTATTGGTCCAACTTGTTGAGATACAAAACCGAAAATCAAAAGAGTTTAATATCATGTCATTTTTCTCAATAAAAGAAGTAAAAAAGTCAACGAGTTAAATATTGCTTGGCGATGACGTGGAGACGGTGAGCCAATATTATTCATGTGAGTAGACCAAAATGGCTGCTACATTAAACTACATTTCTAGTCAATTTACAATGTTTCTATTCCAATTAATAATTTGATTAGTTAGGTGTATGCCTAATTACTAATTAGTATCTCAAGTAGAGATGGATGTGAGTGTTGGTTTGGAATCCTAGGTAGGTTAGGTGAATCTTTGATTTCTAATAACTACATTATAATTTTGTGGATAATTGGTGTTTTCCCCAATCCTTAATTAGACATTATTTAGTAAAATTTCATATATTTTTAATAGTTATGTATTTAAATCATAAATGTAGGAGGAAGGAAAAGGAGGAGAATGATCATTTCCGACTAGATCTGGTTTTTTGGTCAGATTGAATAATTGGGTCGGATATTTGGGTTGAATTTGGATAGATAGAATTTGACGTGGTAGCTCTAAACAACGTGACAACCTAATTGGAAGCTTCACATAGGCGGATGGATGAAAATATGGATGTACGTAGACGGTAGTGGTAGTGGCTTCCTAGATAATGGGCTGAAGTCTAGTTATTGGAGGAAATATCTTTGAAGTTTGGTGATTTTCGGGTTATTTAGCCTAAGTACAGTGACTATTTGTGTAACCAACATTAATTAGGTAATTAAATATTTAAAGCTAACAGCTAAAACGTGTAAGTGGCAACACCGCAATAAGAACCCAAAACAGTGGCATTCACAAAGTCTGACGTAAGCCCAAAAATACTTCTAAATTAGAAATATTTATTCAGTACCAGAAAAGCCCACATATAAAATGATGTGGTCTTCCTGCAATTAACCAGAGGGTCCAAACGCCAAGAGTCCAACACTCTTCTTTCGTTCTCCTCTTCTTAAAGCGATTTCCTCTTATCCCCGTCGCTATCCGCTCTTTTCCCTTTACATCCCCAAAATCCTCCTCCTCCCATGGCGGCAGGTCTCTCCTCCTCCGCCGCCGTAATCCCCAAACCTCTCCGCCAAATCCACTCCTCTCACCTCCTCCCGAGATTCCCCTTCCGTCATCCGATTCGGCCGTACAGCAATCCCGCTCTCTTCCGCAGAGACCGGACGAAGAAGACGAGCTTCTCCGTCTGCTTCGTTCTCGAGGAGACGAAACAGGGCAGTATCGAGCGGATGACGATTCGCGGCGAGGAAGAGGAGACGGTTATTGAGCCGGAGGAGAGGATGCAAATCTTGCCGCCTCGAGTGGCGGAGAAGCTGGCGCGGAAGAAATCGGAGAGGACTACTTATCTGGTGGCTGCTGTCATGTCCAGCTTAGGTATCACTTCCATGGCCGTCATGTCCGTTTATTACCGCTTCCATTGGCAATTCGAGGTACTGTATATTATCCTTATTCTCCCGAATCTGTTTCTCTCCTCGCCGGAGAAGCCGAAATTGAGCTCGTTTTGTGCGTTTTTTTTTTGCCACCGGCGCAGGGAGGAGAGATGCCGTTATCGGAAATGTTCAGTACATTCTGCTTCTCGATGGGAGCCGCGGTAATTCAAACTCATTTACAAAGAATTTCATCCCTGAAACGGAAACATAGCTTCATTTTTTTTGAATTTTTCAATTCTGTTTGGCTGATGTTCAGGTAGGAATGGAATTCTGGGCTAGGTGGGCGCATAAGGCGCTTTGGCACTCATCCTTATGGCACATGCACGAGGTAATTGCTCTCTTCGCTTCCCCAATTTCAACAGAAATTCCGTTTTCCAGATTCTTCCGTTCTTAAACGCTGTCGTTTTGTTCTCGATGCAGTCGCACCATCGGCCAAGGGAAGGTCCATTCGAGCTGAACGACGTGTTTGCCATCATCAACGCAGTTCCGGCGATTGCCCTATTGTCGTACGGATTCTTCAACAAAGGCTTGATTCCTGGACTCTGTTTTGGAGCTGTAAGCTGCCCGTTATACTATACCAATTTCTAGCTTTCTTTCTCTGTCAGCATATCTTTCTTGACTGAATGAAATTAGATGGTGTCCCTGGTAACGAACTTCAATTAAATAACACTATTATTAAGTAATTGATTAACTACTAATACTGATTTGGACAGTTAGGTAAACGGTATTATTAGAATAATATACGTAATTAACGGGGTCCGTAATCTGACTTTCTGGGTTAATTACTTAATTATATGCGTTAATGGAATTTTGAACAGGGACTTGGAATTACGGTGTTTGGTATGGCGTACATGTTTGTCCACGACGGCCTCGTCCACAAGAGGTTCCCGGTGGGTCCCATCGCCAACGTCCCGTATTTTCGCAAGGTAGCTGCCGCCCACCAGGTAAATTTACCCTTCTAACCCTCTTCTCCTCAAAAGCAGAAATTGGTTTTCGATTTTTTCTTGTGGTTGAAGAAAACATGAATTGGTTTCACTTGATTATTGGGTTATTCGAACCGAGTTCTCGATGTTGATACCGGTATTTTCGAATCCGATGGATCAATTATCGAGTCAATTTGGTACAATCATGATTAAATTATAATTTGACCATGATTCATTTCTCGTTTATAATGATTAAACCGCATGTTATGTGAAAGGCTAGTTTCATCTCCGGTACGGTTTTGAAAACACGGGTAATATAGTTTAACTTACGGTTGTGGTCACTTCAGTTTTCCTGCCGAGGCAAGGTGAACCGAAGTGTTATTTTGCCATTCAGGCTTGAAACCAGTACAAATACGAGTAGTTTATGGTTCAACCAAACAACACAAGGGTGGTTTAGTTGATGAAATTGGCTTTCAATTCCCGGTCACGGAGAACTGTAGTACAATTATTTAGGCCAATTTCATCAACCAAACGGCCATAGTCTCGTTTTTAATCTCATCTCCATAATGCTTGATTTTGGCAACTAGTTATGCTATAGGATCCCAATTGATTGAACCAATGATTCATAATTTTGGCTGTTTTTATAGAGTATGAACTAATCGTATGGTGGATGTTGAAATCAATCATCAATTTAAAAACAACTCGTACTGATGTTATGTGTGTACTGTGTGGTGCAGCTTCATCACTCGGAGAAGTTCGAGGGTGTCCCGTATGGGTTGTTTCTTGGGCCCAAGGTTGGTTGGTTGGTTTGTTTGTTTGTTTCTGTACTAGTTGTGGACAAAACCATGTGTTCTTTTGTGTTTTTGTGCCTATAATAGATAATAATAATTAACAAATGGTTATTCCAGGAACTTGAGGAAGTTGGAGGACTGGAGGAATTAGAGAAGGAGATTGATAGGAGGATCAAAGCTTACAACAACGGTTTATAGCCTTTTTTTAAAATATGAAAATCCTTGATGTCTCAGTTTTGGGATTTAAAAGAAGAAAAAGGTGAAAATTTGTAGGAGTGTAGCTAGAGTTGTAATTTTTGGGGGGTGTCTTGTAAATTCTTCACTTTCATGTTGTGGGACCAGCTTGTAATTTGGAAAATTATAAAAATTTGATTCTCATGCTCTGAAAATGGAGGAGGCTAATACTCAAAGATGGTATAGCTTAATCGCTCATTTCGAGTTTATACATATTCTTTAGAGTTGTTAGAATCGTTTGGAAGTTAAGACTAATTGATACTACTACGACTAAGGGATTTTTCCCTCGGGCTCTTTTCTTCACATTAGGGAAATGTTGAAGTTGAAGCGGGGAATATTCTTTTTTTATCAAACATATCCATGAATCCAATTACGATCTTATAATAAGAACTGAATTCGAAGAGTTATTATGACGTATACGTTTTAATAATGGGAAGTTCAACATTTGGAGTAAGAAGAAGATGAGACTGCTGTTATGTCCAAAGCCCCCTGTTATTGTGCGGCGTGGAAAGCGGTCTTGTTTTCAACAAAAAACCAAAAAAAAAAAAAAAGCGGTCTTGTCGTATTCGCTCAGAAGATGAGACTGCTAGTATGTCAAAAGAACCCCTGTTATTGTGCAGCGTGGAAAGTGGTCTTGTTTTCAGCAAAAAAAGGAAAGGAAAGCAGTCTTATCGTATTTGCTCTTGGCCCTAATTAAAATTTAAAAAAAAAAGCTTGTAATGGACATATATCTCAACATTCTTGGAATTTTGATCTTTATGAACTCGGGATTTAGATCATTGCGATTTCCAAAAAAAAAAAAAAAGATATATTATAAATTTACAAATCCTCTAGTATCCTAATTCTATGGTAAGAATGAACAAGTCCACATGCAAATGTTATTATCTTTAACCAATACGTCCAAACGGAATGTTGATCAATTGAACTCTTTCTCTCTAAAATTTTGTCAAGTTCTTATAGAAAGTGGTAACGTGCACTGCAGTACTGCATATATCTAATTAACATTATTAGTGAGGGGTAATGTAGTTATCTGTATTATTTGAATGTGATAGTAAACTAAACCAATATAAGAAGAAGTCTTTAGCCTTTAGACTTATCCTTCTTTCGGCGCACAGAAAGAAACACTACCAAATTATAGTTTATATTTCTTGCACGATTCTGCTTCACCAATATATTAGGTTGTTTATAAGCCAAACCGAGTTAAATTTTATTGAATTCAAGTATGTTTTGTGTGTTTTGACCAAATTTGAGCTAAAAGTTTAGAACTTGTGTTGAGTTCGTAACTCAAATATGATTCATTAAGTATGTTTTTTGTGATTTGAGCTTGGATTTAGCTCGAATTACACTAATGGGTTGTTTGTTCCCTAGAATTGGGGTGGTGAATTGCTTAGAATTGGGTCCAAATTCTACGAGTTAGAGATTTGAGTGAAATGTATTGTTTGTTTTGCAAAAAGAGGGGGGAGAATTAGATAGAATTGAATTCTAAAGGTGGGCCCTCCAGAGAATTCGGACCCTCTCCGAATTCCCTACTGTCAAGGAGAGAATGTGCAGATTCTAGGGTGAATTGATGGTGATTTGGCAAAAATAACCTTATTTAAGGGGAGGAAATGGAGAATAAGTTGGGGTAATTTGGTCTTTATCAAATTACTTAATTTTGTTTGATTTAATATTTTTATTTTTTGAATCCAAGAATCTTCCTAATTCACTCGTCCAAACGGTCTATTTTCGAAATAGACAAGAATCCTTAATTCTCTAGCTATTTCAATTCTCTTCGATCCAATTCTTGGCAACAAACGACCCCTAATTTAATTTTTTCACGAGTTAATGTGAGTTTAATTTATGTTTGTACACTAGAAAAACAATGATAAATTAAGCTAAATTAACAAACAAGTGGTACTAAAATTTCTTCAATTTTCGTTTAGAATAGTTGAACATAAATATGTATTAGTATAATCAGAATTGGCATTTGATTTATAGGTCATGGATCATGGTAGGTAAAACAACCTTAATCAAGTCCTTATTAAATCACTCACTAGCCATAAATAAGTTGGCTTGTGAGCCGAACCCAACATCACGAGCCAATCCAGCTCGCTAACCTATCGATTCGAGTCATGGTTGGATTGGAGTGCTCAGTTCATTTATTATCGAGTTGAGGTCCAAATAAACTTTTTACCAGTTTTTACGAACCAAACCTCGAACTGCTCACAAGCAGTATGGCTTGTCAACAATCCAAGTTGTCAGACCCTATTCAATCCTAATTTTTTTTTTTACTTAACCCAATTTGATCAATAATTTAAATTCATCAACTAGATCAATCTAGTCATTTGTCATTGTTCTCGTAATGGAATACCAACATCCTACACTTAAATTTGTCAATTATGACTTTCGAAATCATAGCGGTATAAATGATCTCACCAATTGAGGGGTTGTTTGATTGCAGTGATATTGATATTGATAACTGCAGATATCATCGTTTTTTCTGTCGTGAATATCATGATATCTGGGGCCAAAAGTGATATCAATATCACTCAACAGATATTCATGTGGGAAGGTGAATATCTTCAGAGTGATATTGATATCACAGTTTTTGGACAATTCTATCCTCACTCAACCTTCACAATTATAATGTCATCAACCCCATTACCCCAATTTATTTTTTTCTCATTTTATTTTGTCTCGTGTTTATGTATTTTTATATTTATTTATTAAGATAAATAATTATGATTTAGTTTTTAATTACTTAATTAGAATTTTTTTAGTTAGAATTAGAATTCACCATGAAAATTATTTTAATTTTTTATTTTATTTTTTCTAGAAGAGGTAGATGTGTCAGCGGCAAATTTAATACTAATTATTTTCTTAATGAATGAATATTTATTATTATAAAAGTATAGTTAACTCAAGAAATTAATTTATAAATACATTCACGTATTAAAAAAGAGAGATTACAAATTTTAATTTATAAACACACATGCTTTTTAATTAAATGTTAGGACTACAATTATACTTTGTTCAAGCAAGTGAGGGTATTTTGGTACATTCATCTATGCACTCACAATTCACCACTCATTTAAATATCACTACCCAAACAGTGATATCAAAGAATCACTTTTACCAATATCAATATACTAACATATCAATATATCTCACATATCATGATATGTAGATATCATCCAACCAAACGACCCCTGAGTCATAATTTCATATAAATTACTCACCAAAACAATATGACAGAATTCCAATATCACCACAGTTCAACTATACTTTTAACACGATTCAAGTGATTCAGCCACATATCATCTAAATCCTCTCATATAAATAACCTATTGTAACTAATTGTACCACATGTATAAAATGAGCCTTTTTTCATATTCAAGTGAAAGTGCTCTTGCCATGATAACCAATAATAGAATTGTTCTATTTGTAAAAAAGATAGCAACTGCCGCCTCAACCTCCACTGTGAACTAGGCATGGCAATGGTAGGGTAGGGTCAGGGTATGGGGTCAACCGTACCCTTTACCCTACGAGTTTTCAACTGTCCTACCCTTATCCTACCCTACAAATACCCATAGGGTTCGTGGGTACCCTAGATATTTTAATATATTTTATAACACAATTTTATCGATAATGATTATGCCAAAACACATAATTCTCAACCACATATAAATAATAAATAGAATAATAATATATATATAATCAAATTAATATATATATATATATATATATATAAATTAGTCAATAAAGTAATGTTATACAAATATTACGATCAATATCTACTATCATCATCATTATATATTCCAAATCAAAACTTGAATCATGTGTAAGTAGATAATTAATGGTTATAATGTGCGTTTATATTAGTTAATTGTGAATTATCTCACGAATCAACCGTCGACAATAGTTCGTTTGGTAATTTTACATAAAAAATACTTAGATTTATAGTGAGGTTAAGGAGGATAAGGTATTTTGTGGGTAAAGTTTTGGTCATATCCTTACCCTACCCTTACCCTACTTTTTCAACTAAAAGAATACCTTTACCCTACCCTTACCCAGTCAACACAGGGTATTATCTTCGTTGACCGGGTAGGGTAGGGTAGGATACCCTAGGATAGGGTATTAATTGTCATCCCTACTGTGAACAAACAGACGTCTCAAATTAGAAAGCTATTTCTCTAATAAATTAAATCACAATATATATAAAATTCGATAGTTGGGATAATAACACGTACGTTACTTTATGTTTCCTGCATATTCATTCGACTATAGTATATAATAATAATAATAATTAATAACGCTACGTGGTACCTCTAAAAAACGTCCATCTTCCCATTGTCCCCCTAAATTATATAATATCTCTTTTGATAGGTCAAATTGGAAAGTTGTGCAAATTATTTGAGTGGCCGCCCATGCACACTTTTGTCACCCCTTCCACTAAGGAACTAATCACGTTTTAATTAAACTAATCCTGATTAGTACTGCTAATCAGATTGCCCTTTTTGGATCTTACCTGTCGATCTACGGTGGGGAAGATATAGCCACCAATAAAAGGTTCAGATTTTGATTCGTTTACAGTTCCAATTGAATACTATGGCGTGTATGGCCGGGAGGTAAATTGGAAAGGTATCGCGAAGAGTATGGTGTAATATGAACAGTTTGAAAATCACATATGTTATTCGAGGATTTCATCCTATATGTAATTATATATACTTATATTTTCAATTAAAAACGCTTTGTAAGCTAATACATGACTATTGGAGCTAACATGATAATGATAATGATATTAATTCAACACAATACAAAAAATGGTCAAAGGACTCATACTATTGTAGGTGGTGGACTTTTTAACCTCGACAAACTTATCCCAATTTGTCGATATGGTGCTCGAGTAGTTATTCCAACAATCTCTCTTTCAAACCAAAGACCGTCTGATATATGATATCCATTTCTCTAGTGATAAATCTTCCTATAGACATCTTGTACCGTCGTTAACACAAATAGGACACACTACTTGACTTTCACTAGCTAGGAAGACTTTTGACACAAGGAACCACCACAAACCTCTTCACGAGCAACTTGAGCGACTCAAATATGTCACTAATTCCTTGATATATTCTTCTATTGTCAACCAAACTCTGATACCACTTATTACGAATCTACCCACTAACCACTCAAAGAGCTATATTATGACCATTGTACAAAAGAGCTGTATTACAATACTGGAGTTTCTTACTAATTCAACTTAGGTGTCAGGGGCGGATCTGGGGGTGGGGTTCCCCAGGCCACGGCCCACCCCACTCCTGAGTCTAGATCTAAGAAACTATAGATATTTTCGTATGTGTAAGTAGACTAGCCCAGTGATTTTGTAGATTGAGCCAGTGTCTTGATCCATCCTGGATCCGCCACTGGTTAGGTGTCCGACATGAAAGCTGATTGGGCATGGAGCTGCAAACACCACATAATGTTGTAATGATTTTGACATCCAACATCATAGAAATAAAGTGCATCTTTCATATCAATTCAACTCATAGTCATAGTGTGACATTATTTACATTAGTCTAAAAGGGAAAAAAAAAGATGATAGAGCACTGAAAGGAGACATAATTCAACTCTTCCCACCAATTATATAATAAAATTGTATAATTTTCAAAAAAAAAAAAAATTATAATTGTCGCATAATAAATAAACAGTCACCTTTGAGAAGATCACGTAAGTGCACCAACGCGGTGTTTCTTTTAACTTTCAAGCCGACCACAGAGCTAATGAACTTTTAACGGTAATTTACTGTTTCTACTTTACCAAGTTTATAAACCGTACTTATATTATAAATTATTTCTTTTTTCTCTTATATTTTGGCTAATTTGACAATTTACTCTTTTGTCGAAAAGTTTGGATATTTTAGCACCGCCTATGAAAAGGTTGACTTGCCACCTGTACTTTCTAGGTGTCATTTTTCTACTACTTCACATTTGTAGATATTTTGGGTTTGAGAAGTATATAGGAAATTACTTTTAAAAAAAGTATATAGGAAATATCTCCGAATGTGACATCAATCATAGCTAGATACTTGAAGGTGGATTTGGGCGTGGGTTTCTCATTCTGTAGTCCATCTCATTCCCGAGTCTAAAGCTATGAAACTATATATATTTATCTATATATAAGTAAACTGACTCAATAATTTTTTAGATTGAGCCCAGTACATATGAAATGACTTATTGTTTTGATTCATCCTGGATACTTGGTTTATTGATCTTAGACACCAAGTGTTTGGGTGTTGAGTGTTTCGACAAGATAGTTGCAGAAACCCATTAGTTAGTTAATTGGAAACCACGAAACAATAACGGATTGACTATGATGACAACATTCGTTAGTGTTGTTTATATGACAATGATATTATATATCATTTTTTTTATTTATTCTATGTATTGATTTTTCATATAGGGTACTAAATTTTTTATCGTAAGTAACTAATGTGAATTTATACGTATTGATTTTACCGTATTTTTCATAATAGGTGTTTGATTTATTAATCTCATATACTTATTTGAATCCACATATACCAATTTTTCTGTAATTCTAATTACGTTTGTTAGGGAAAAAAATTATCACCATGGTTTCAGGTTTTATGGATTGGAAAAAGTAAGCATCACGACATAAAAAAGGAAGGAGTGACGCTTTGCGGCGAACGCTTTCGAAGGCGACCCTTTCGACTCTCCGGCTCTTTACGTCAAAGGAGGCATACGACTTCCTTCAAAATAATGTGGAACCTTTTAGTGACCTAAGCTTTGCTGATCAGAGTGCGCCAACCGTGTCTCGCAACTCTACGGGGGGCAGAATATCGTGCATAGGCTAGACTTCATATTCATCATTTTTAAAGCGGGAAAGGGATCTCTTTTCTGCAATGAAAAAAAAAACGGGGTAGATTTGACTCCTACCACAAGAGGGTAGATAGGAAGTTTATCTGAGGCGGGCATCTAAAGACTAACGGAAGTGTGTGAAAGTAGGCTTAGACCAACTCGGCTACCGAATCATTTGAACGGAATGTATTTATTAGGAAAGCAGGAAAGTGAATATTCACTCGCTAAAAGAGCTCAACAACTTTCATGAACCATCTTGTTTGGGTTAAGAGCAAACAGAGCAATGATAAATTGGGCTGGGCTCAGGCAACAGATAGCCCAATTAAGCCCTTCAACGGGCCCAATAAATTCCATTGCAAGTCTCTCCGTCCCGGAGTCCTTATGATACCTGAACCCTTGTACCCAAGTGAAAAACATATGGGCCTAAATCTGACCCATGGGCTTCATAACTCGCAATACAGGGCCTAATCATCTCCGCCCATAATGGGCCTTGAAGATAAAAATTAGATCATTGATGACGTGGCGAAACATTCGTCACCGCCGCTGTCACCCAATATCGGGCAATTATCAAAATCCAATTTGGATTCCGCGCCACAACTACCCCACCCCCCGAGCTGATAAGATGGGGTGAAAAATCTAGAGCCGTACGTTCAAGCAAAATCGTCCAAAACAAGAAACCTTATTATAATCGAACGGTCAAAATTAGCTTCCTCTTTCCGCGTCGTGTGGGTCCCGCTTTCTCTCGTCGTGACACTGACACCTAACCCGTCCGTCCACGTGGCGCTAAGGGACGGTGACAGGGCGTGGGCTCTCGTGTCCAATCTAGCGAACGGTTTGTTCATAAAGAATAAAAAAATTATAAAAAAAACGGAAGAAAGAAAAGGAAAATCTTCACATCACATGTGAACTATTAATGGTACGTTAGCGTTAGGTCAAATTTGTCTCAACATATTGTGACCCTCTATTAGTTCTTAATACTAAAATATGATCTAAATTCTAGAACCCTACATTCACCTAGGTCAAATTAGGGATTCATGGCGGATTTAGGTACTCTAATCGGAACTTTGTTGGTACCCGAACTTATGAAAAGTTTTAAACTCATTCCAAACTTTGAACCTGTTCGGGTTACGGGTCTTTAATCTCGAACATGTACATATTCAGGTACCCTCATCTACCTAAATTGTTTGTATTTTAATCCATAAAATATTTGGAATTCAATAAATTGCACAAAGAGGAATTGCGTATCAGTTTCAAGGTAACAAAACCAAATATTAACCAATCAAAAGCTATCATGACAATTAACACAATTATATTTCATCGAACAGCTATACATGAAGTTGAGCTGAAAGTGACAGAAGTGTAACACGAAAAAAAAAATCAGGGGTGGGGTTGAATAGTAAGTGATATCGTAGAGTTGGATTTTGATTGAATTAGAGACTTCAATTGGATTTGGAGGTTGCCTGATCAGAAAGGGAATTTTGGGTTGGTGAGTTTTGTAATCTAGATCGGATAGTTCGGGTAGAACTCATACGAGTTACGAATACCCTAATACCTTCATTTCGATTCCAACCACGTACGAGTTACGAGTTCTCTAAACCCTCATAGATTTGAGTCAAATTCGGTGATACAAACCCGTACGGTTCATTTCTAATCCCACATTCATTTCCAAACTGAAACCACCCATTAGATGTTCGTAGACGGTAGTGACCTTCAGGACAATCGATCAAAGCTTAGTAATGTCCGAGAAATTTCTTAAAAGTCGATGATGACCAGATTATTTGACCAAACATCGGTGATTGTTTGTGTACCATTGAAACATTCACTCACCAACCATTTCCAATTAACAAAACTGTGTGCTACCATTAATGACTAAACATAGTTGACAGACGTTTATTTTCATTAATTGTGTCCTAATCTCCTTCTAGGCCCATTAAGACCTCAACACGCAAAGCACGTTTACACGTGGCATCTCTTAATTGGTTAAACGATATCAGTTACCAACTCATTCTTCTAAAATTATTTTATTTTTTACTTTTCTTTTTTGCGGGCAGTTTATCCTTCCCTCTCTCTCTCCGTCCGTCACTGGCCAATCTTCTTTTCTCATGTGATCAGTTATTTTATCTCTCCACTTTTTAGCCCTCTTTTCTCCGTTGTTTCTTCTCTTCCTCTAATCTTACCTGTCTGTTTGTTTTCCTTTTGTCTACTTCTTCATCTTCCTCCTCTCCATAGATCCAAACACCTCTTCGCTAATCTCCATCTCTCTCTCCTCGGCCTCCGTGTTTCTGCTCTCACGATCCGAGGAGAAGAAGCAAGGTTTTGGTTTCGTCGTCTTCGTCCAATTCGAACAAGGTCCGATTTCTCTCTCTGTTTGATTCCGTTTAATCGCTGATTGAATTGGATTCCATGAGTTTTCGGTGGATCCGTGCGTTTCTGTATTGGTTGTTTAGCTGGATCTGATTGTTTGCGTGATTGCGTTGCCAGAAGCTAGTTGAATTGGTGTTTTATCGTTCACGTGGTGCGTTTTTTTTTATTTGAAATTGAGGTGTGCCTTCGTGTGATGGTACGGATCTGGTTCGCCGCTGGTTTTTTGTTTTGATTTTGTTGAATTGTGTGATTGTGTAGAAGTGTAGATTTGGTGATGTGATTGCAGTTGATGCTCTTAATTTGAATTCATGGACCTAGATCAGGCTTGCTAGAATCTAGCTCCTGTTAATTGAAACTAGAGCGATTTGTTTTGGATGTCTGGAATTCGGGACTGTGGTAGGGTTTGTAGATCTGAATAGGTAATTAGAGGTATTAGATTGGAAGATCACCGATCTGGAATTCTTAGCGCTTTGACTCGTCTTCATGAGAGGATTTCACCAGTTTGTAAATATTTGTGTTGATTGTCAATTGTGTTATCTCTGACTTGCATTTGCTTCAACAACTGAATGTTCAATTTCTGTGTGTTTGATGCTGTAGGGAAGGCAATGTGAGCAGTTTGCATCATTCTGTGATTGAGGCTTCCTGTGTGTTCACAAGTTATCGCTGTTCTGGTTGGTGTATGTAAAGATGGGCTATTGCAAGGGTTGCGGGAAACTAGGTAGAATGGCACAAAGAGATCAATCGGTTAGTGGCTACCATTTCGCGATCATGTTGTCTCCTGTAATTTCTTTCTGGGATTGCATCGTTCGGAAGATGAGATACTCCCACAGACCTGAGTGGGTGTAGCTTCAGCTCTTAGTCGTGTTTGATACTTCTGAATTAGGTAGTAATCACTTAGTGTTAGAGGAAAGCTGAAACAAACAAGAAAACAGAACAGAGTTATAGGGGAAGAAATGTACACTGTCTAGAGGATTTTTAAGTTTGAAGCAAACAGAAGAAAGTATAGCCTATAGGGTTTGGTCAGGTTTTTTTAATGGATAGCTTAGCAGCCAATAAGATGCAACCTCCTGCTGTAAGGAAAGTGAAGAAGAAAGAGGTGAAAGGCGAGCTGGATCGCCTGAAACAGGCTGAGAAGAAGAAGAGGCGCTTAGAGAAAGCTCTTGCTACTTCTGCAGCCATTAGGTCTGAACTGGAAAAGAAGAAGCAGAAAAAGAAGGAAGAACAACAGAGGCTCGACGAAGAAGGTGCTGCCATAGCTGAGGCAGTAGCTCTCCATGTCCTCCTAGGTGAGGACTCTGATGAATCCTGTCAAATTGTGTTCAACAAAGAAGACCGGTTTATTAACCCGTGGGATCGTGCTGGCAACGTCAACTTATACATGGATAAGAGGAGGGGAGGAGGAACAACAACATTCCTCCCCCGTCAGGACTTCTCGAGGCATTCACTCGGGAAAATCGGGTGGATCCCTAATAATAACTACTCTTCTGGCTACAATGCAGATAATAACGGTGAGTGGTCTTCGTTCTCTTTCAACTCTCTAGGAAGGAATGTTCGTGGTGGTGGTGGTGGTGGTAATGGTAGATCGTACTTTGGCGATGATGGGAGTTGGGGAACAACAGAGTACGCTGCTGCTGGTCTCATTGCTGCTCAGGCCGTTTCGTCTCTCCGGATCAGGGAGGATGCTGCTGTTGTTGACGCGTATGTCTTGGATGGTATGTTAAGGGGATAAAACTGACAAAGGGAGAGGACGCATTCGACTTCTCGAGCTGCATTATGGTCTCGATACATACAGAATAAATGCATTCTTGTATATATGATTCCCGGATTGTCTTTACGTCATTATATCCAGTTTTATATTCGAGTACCGGGATGAACTGAGTCATGAGTGTTGTTCTGCTTGTTTTCTTTGTTTTCGTCGGGGCAAGCGTCTAGTTTTTTCTCGTGTTATGCTTGTTTCTTGAGGTGTGTAAGGCCCATAACTAAACTGGTCCTTTTCTTTATTGTGTTCTAATCTGTATTTTCTGGTTCGTAGCTTCTTGTAAGCATGTAATTTGTCAACTGTGTTACCGTTTTAGTCCCATCCTGTATTACAAGTAACAATTTAGTCCCTGACGGATTCGCTGAAATGATCTGGTTCGATTTTCTATAGCGAAACTGAACAAAAATTGTTTTACAATATAGTAAACCGTGGTAATTGCACCGGTTTTTTCAGGAAAACTGGTTCAACTGATATTAAGCACATGAATGAACCACTAGGTACACTATATTTGCAATTTTCTTTCCTTCCTCGCACTACGACGCATGTTTTCTATCGCGCATGCGAAGCAATAAGACATCATAAGAACCAACGAAGATTTACTCGAGAAAGATCGAATGCATTCAACTGACATTCACGAGAGAGAGAAGGCGCTTCGCAGTCACTATTTCCAGCTAACAGTAAAAAGCAAATGAACAAACATCACAGTGATAGACAGACATGGTTTTCTTACAATTTGTCGATCCAGCCTTTCAAACCACAAGTTCACAATGGCACAACAAAACCAAAAGCTTTGAAAGCAAGTGATGTTAGAGGAGAGACATTCAGTCGTAGCGTCTCGCGTTGTGTCTCAGCAGACCGCGTGAGTTGTCTCCCTGTCCATTTTGTTGGTGTGATACATCTGAGTCTTCCTCTCGAGAATTCTGACGTGAAACTTGCTGAAGTGGCGGTGGTGTGGAAGCAGAATCAGTCTCCTCTGGAGGGTCGACTTCTGTACTGGTAGACGGTTTTGCCCCGTTGGTAACGAGGTTCTTGAACCAAGTTGCTTGCGACCTAGGAGATCCTCCGTTTGAGTTTCCAGGAGATTCGTCTGTTGAACCATTGTTGGCCGTTGCGCCCAGAAAGAAACGGTAGGCCACTTTACTAGCGGAAACAATCTCCGTCTTAGCTTGTCTAAACTGCGAACAAATTGAGCCACAAACAAGTGTTAGGTACAAAACACCTGGCTACGAGCAGTAAACAATATAAGAATCTTGTAACAAGATGCCTATTACGAGAAAGCAATACACAAATATACTAAGGTCTATGATTTGCAAAGTAACTGTGATAGAAGGGATTCGAAACAACGGTAAACTACTTCAGAAATACTAACAAATGAAACTTGCGTTGAAAGCAACTTGATATTCATCACCACAACAAACAAATAAAGAAATAAGATCCAAGTCAGGGAGCAAGTACAATACAGGTGTAACAATGGAGATGGTATTTGGAGATGAGGTGTTTTAGTGGAATATAGGAATAGGATGGGTAGCACAGATACATAACCATCTTGTAAAGCTGTGTTTCCAGCTAAAATGGAGATGGTATTTGCAGAAAGGAATCTTACTTTTAAGGCCGTGTTTCCTGCTATTTCAACAGCAGCATCACCGGCATTGGCAAATCGGTTAACCCAGCCTGTGAAGAAAATGCAGAACAGAATGACTGTTATTTGCATGATCTCAAACCAGTTGTCTCATTGCCGATCATAAACAACCATTCAAACATAGGATTGAAGTCTCCATGATTATTTATGAAACAAGTTGAATGCATAGTTGCAAGTTACTTCAATAAACAACAACATTATGGACTTTCAAACATTAGGATTTTACCAGAAATAACAAAAGATTCTGTACCTGGAAGTTTTTGGACACCTAGCTTTTCACAGAGCTGATCACAGAAGTGATTACAGTTCTTGGCCAACAGATCATAACTACTTCCAGGCCATTCCCAACTAAGTTCCCGTAGGATCTGATTCACTTTCATGCGTGAAAAGTTGGTTTTCCCAAGCACGATGCTTTCACGGTATGTATACATTGGATTCTTTCCAGAAGGGCAACTAAATACTCCGGTTCCATTTTCACAAAAGCCAAAAGACCATTCATCTTCTCCAAAAACCTGTAAAAAGTGGGGAGCCAATCAGTAACGAAAAAGCAGTTTTAGATCCGTCCAAAGAAGAACAGCAGATGCACAGTAGAAAGAAGACATTTAAACAGAAAGCTGTAACATTACACTACGGTAATGCATTTACATTTACAACCTATTAGAAATAGTACTAATGTGCATCACAAGACTACGCTTGTGATGCAATCATAGCTAAGAGCATGTCAGTGGCTCAAGGATTAGGTTTGATGATAAAATTTCTTTGAGATGAGTCATTACACCATTATTCAATCTTTTGTGTGTGTTATATTCATCTTCAAGCCTAAATCCCTACTCTCTGATGCTAGAACTTCCTTACTACTGGCATTATTCAATCTTTCTAGTTATTTAGTACTTCAATCCTCCAATGTTCTTCAATTCCACACTGGAACTCCTAAATTACACCTTATGTCACCAGTAACTTTTCCCTGACCTAACAAGCTTTCCATCTTACATCAGAAAATTCTATGATTAGACGAACTTACAGGCCTGAATAGGAATAAGTAAATCCCTAATATCAGTACTAGCCAATACATCTATGTTCCAAAACACCATAACATCATGCAATTTCAAATCGTTCCAGTTCACTAGACATCTATGAAGCAATTCCAGCAAGTGAAAGCACAGGCTAGTATCCTAGTAGCTGCTCATCAAACATCAGAGCTCAACATAAAACTGAGATCAGTGACACTGACGGCATCAGTATCAAGTTATTGTTTCTTACTACTCATGCAACAACAAAGAGCCGCAGATCTAGTCTAAACAAAATCACGCACTCCACAGCAAATATGATCAACAAAAACACGGAGAGAACTTAAAGAAGCAGTCGGCGAGGTTGATAACACAGTACACATTAAACTTCACCGAAGCAGAGAACGCGAGAAATAACAACAGCGAGAGAGAGAGAGAGAGGAAACCTGAATAGCACTGTGAAAGATGCCACCGAGGCCAATACCGTCCTTGAAGATCTTGTTGATCTGCATGATCGTTGTGTTCGTCTTCTCCGATCCACTGTTAGTCACATCGTAAATGTGCAGTATCACTTCCGTCATCCTCTTTATTCCACACACAATCAAAATCTCTCAACCCTAACCAACCTCTCACAGGATCTCAGGCGGAAACTCTTCCGCCTCCGCCGCAGCTTCTGCTCCCGATTCTCTCTTCTTCTTCTTGGTCCTCCACCGACTTCAACCTGCATAAGAAGTGAATCGCTCTGGTTGTTGAATTACTGGCGCGCAGGAATTTTGATTTCTGTCAACTTTCTTCTTCAATTTAAAACCCTTTCTTTTTGAGAGAATCCGTCTTGCGCTTTGGAGTGAGGGGTTTGGATTTTATTTCAAAACGTCTGGATCTCCTTTTACGGGTTTCTGTTCTTTTCTCCAGCTGAGGGGAAACAGAACCAAAATAAAATCTCACTGACGTGAAACTGTAAATACAAATTTTACTGCAAGAACTCAATATCGAATTTATTATTATATTAATATTAATAAAAAACTTATTATATTGATTTTTTCTGATTAAAATGATGTAATATCTGGCTGATAAAAATCTGAAATAAAGTTTAAAAATGAACATAATCTTTAATTTTATCTTCACTCTGTGCTGTACTTATGAGCTAAGTTGGAAAAAAAAATTATAAATTCGGACTCGGCTTATTAACAAAAATTGAATTTTGGCTCGACTCGTTTACACAAATAATCAGCTAGGCTCGTATGTATTAACGAGTTCAGCTCAACAACCTTAAAAAACTCGGTTCAATAACAATACTTTTGTGCATATTTAGGAACAAAATTAAATCACTTTAATCACTAGATTCTAAACAAAAATAGTCCTAAATCTTATTAAAGGTGGTTTAGTTGATGAAAATGAGTATGAGAATTGGGTTTCAATTCCCAGTCCACTGAGAATTGTAGTGCAATTATTTGGGTCAGTTCCGAGACCCAATTTCATCAACCAAACGGCCCCTAAATGTAACTAGTGTAAACTTGAAAATCTTATTAAACCTTAAAATCACTGAGCCTGTAATTGAGTTTGTTCACCAGCTCCTAAGCGAGCATTTAATTAGTCAGCTCGTGAACCAAAGACAACAATCTCATGGGTCGAGTCAGAGTAGGGTCAATCTCATGAGTCGAGTTAGAGTAGGGCGGTAGGCTCGGGCTTAACTCGTTAACAAACAAGCCGAGCTCTAAGCAGATTCATTTAGCAATTTTTACAAGCCAAGTTCCAAGTCACTCAGAGCATCTCCATCAATGGTAATGGGGACTTGCAAGTTGAGGTGGCATGTGAAATGCAAATTGCATTGATGGGAGGGAAGAAATTTTTATGCAAATTTGCATATTATGCAATTGTGTTTGCAAAAGAAAGTGGGCTCCTTATTTTACTTTTTCATTTCTTTATTTGTTTTTTTGGTTTCTTTTTATTTTTTGGTTGCCTTATTTTTTGTTAAGAATATTGTAATTATAATTTAAAATGATGTTGGTCCACATTTGCAATTGCTTTTGAATTGCATGGATGAGAGTTATATGAAAGTGGGAAGTTTGGTAATTGCAAAAGTTGATAGGTGGCAGTAGGGACCACATTTGCAATTGCAAATGGATACCATTGATGTGGATGCTCTCATAAACGACTTGGTTCCTTATTAACGTACTCCGCTCTAATAATGCCTAATTTTGAAGTGGAATATATATTTTTCACTAAAATTTTGAAATGGTTCATGGTATATAGTGCAAATCTGGCTCAAAAGTATAGGCAATTAACTCCCATCATCTCACAGCTGTCAGCCACTGAGGTGTTGTGATATCATGATTAGACCCATTTGGACTCGCACAAGCAGCTATGACAGTGACGGATGCGGGTACGGGTCCCGCCCGACTCGGCGTAATTTGAAGAAAGCGAATAATTACAATGATGCCACTGATGGACACGGAGTAAAAAGAAACCCAGCCGACACTGCCCGTAATTTACCGCCTCTATCAAATATTGCGATTATTGGGCCTTAGTAATTAAGCCCGATTCATAACTGGGCCGACGGTATTTATTTATATCGATTTCCGTTTCAGCCTAAATTTTACTCTCCAAGCCCAATACTATTATTACTATATGCCGTTAGGGCTGTAAACGAGCCGAGCTGCTCGTGAGCCGTTCGGGCTCGGGCTCGTTTTTTCTTCAAAAAAGCTCGTTCGTAAGATCGGCTCGTCGTAAGCGAGCTAGCTCATGAACAGGTTCGTCACCTAAATGAGCCGAGCTCGAGCCAGTATGTTGGTCGGCTCGGCAGGCTCGTGAGCCAACTCGTTTCGTTAGCTCGTTAAGCCAAGCTCGCGAGCTGACTCAATTGTAACTCGTATAATCCTAATCCCTATATGATAATTAAATAATTCTATATATAAAGGGAGAAGGGGAGTTACTATTGAATGAATAGTATTTCTTCCCTCCATTAAAGTATTTAAGACTTGGATCATATATTTTTAAGAGTAGTCTTTTGTGGGTCATCTTGTGTTGGGTGGGTTTGTGAGTTATGAGGGTAAAGTTTATGGGCTTGTAGCATTCTCATCTCCATAATTGACGTTGCAAAAACAGCCACTACAACATAACATAGCTACGGAGGCAGATTCATGGAGGCACATAGAATATTTGCCTCTAAATATACTTTTAAAGAACAAATACTATATGTGCCTCTATAGATGAATATATCTGCCTCTAATTGTATTTTATTTATTTATTTTAATATTAATAAATAATTTTTATAGTTTTAGAGGCAGATAATTTATAATTGCCTCTATAAGTCAATACGATTACATCTTTTAGAGGCAGATAATTTATAACTGCCTCTATAAGTTATATGAAAGCTCTTTTAGAGGCAGATAATTTGTAACTGCCTCTATAAGTTTTTTGTCTTACACAAAAAAAAAAACTCTTTTTGAGGCAGATAATTTATAATTGCCTCTATAGGTTGTATGATTAAAATTTTTAGAGGCAGATAATTTATAATTGCCTCTATAGGTTGTATGATTAACTTAGAGACAAATAATTGATCTATCTCTATATGATGAATGATTAAAATTTTTAAAGGTAGATAACTTGTAAACTTTGTATTATTTTGTATCGATAAATGTTAGATAATATATCATTAATTATATATATAATAAACGCTAACGATTTTCTTTTCTAATAATGAGTAAGAAAAAAATTTTATTTTTTCAATTTTGATTTCTTTTTCTTGGCATAGTTTCTCCATATCATTGAGTTTTATAATTTATATTTAAAAACTGCGTAAGAAGTATCAGTAAGTACTCCTGAGCCAAGTGGTAAGAACTAAGAACTTAGCGTATTTCCTTGGACCACCCGGGTTCAAATCCCATAGATAGCAAAATAATATAGAGTAATATATGTAAATAGTGGAAGAGTCCAATAAAGGAAAATGCCCTGGTAGGAGTAAATTCTTTTTAAAAGTATATATATATGCCTCTAAAAAAATATACCAACAACAAAAATAAGTGTCTCTAAAAGGTGGCTAAGATGACAGATAAGTGTTGTTTAAAGATGCAATTGCCAACAATTATACCTACCACTAATTCTTCCATTTAGTGGTAGATTAATATGTGCCACCGTATTTGCCTCTAAAGACTTTTAGCCGCAGCAGCGTTAGTGACACTTAACTATCTGCCTCTAAAACTCTATAGAGGCAAAAAAAATACTTTTTAGAGGCAAATAGTGTGTGCCTCCGTAGCCAGGTTTTGTTGTAGTGAGCCTCGCCCCCTGTTATTGTTCCACAATTATTTTTCTTGTGTGCTACGCATTATGTCAATTAATCAATCAACACTCTTCTATTTCTTTGGTTCTTTTTTTTCGGCTGCCCATTTCACAACCATCTCGCTATGTGCTAATCAACACTCTTTCTATGTCTTTTGGTTTTTTCGATTGCCATTTCACTACCATCTATTAATCAAACTACCATTACTTGTCCTCTCAAATTTTTCGCTGCATCGCGCGGGTAATTCTAGTCAACCTAATAGTGTAACAAACTAATATCCTAAAAGAAGTAATATGGTCATTACTAGTTACCGTAATGGCTAATGTCCTGTAATAACTCTAATCCCCACACTGTGAGTCACGAGCCCACGACCAACGATACATCATTCTTCTTCTCCTGTTCTTTGGCGTCTTTTGTTTTTTTTATGGTTGCTAATTTGTTTCTTGAGATGCACGTTAGAAACGTTCATATGGATTGAAATTTGTGATTTTTTTTATTTTCTATATTTTGTAGCATCGATATCGTATTTTTGTAGAATTTTTAATTTCTTATATTTCTGATATTTTTTATCCTGAGTTTGGCTCGTTTACGATGGTAAACGAGTCTAACTAGGATTTGGCTCGTTTAGCATTATAAACGAGCCAAATCTGAGCTAGGCTCGTTTACCATAGTAAACGAGCCGATCCCGAGCCGAGCTCGAGACGAGCCCGAGCCCAGACAACCCATAAACGAGCCGAGCTAGCCTATATGAGCTCGTGACGAGCCCGAGCCAGAAAAAATTAAGGCGAGCTTGAGCCCGAGCTAGGCTGCAACTCAGCTCGGCTCGGCTCATATACAGCCCTATATGCCGTCCGTGTTTTACTATTGCAATTCGTTTTTACCAGTGTTGTCAGAACCGGACCGGTCCGGCCGGTCCAACCAGGAAAACCGGGAACCGGGCACAAATCCGGTCCGGTCAGAGGTTAAAAGTCTTCCGGTCGAATGAGGCTATTTTTTTGGTCGAACCAGAAAAACCGAGCAAACCGGTCAACCCGGACCACACGGTTTTTCACGGTCCAATTTTGCCTCGATCTATGCTTCTCGTCAACAACGGCAACCGCTCGATCTCTGCTTCTTGTCGACATCGGCCGCCGCTCGATCTCAGCTTCTCATCAACATCGGCCGCCGCTCAAATCAGCTTCTCGTCAACGTCGGCCGCCTCTCGATCGATCTCCGCTTCTCGTCAACATCGGTCGCCGCTTTATCTCCGCTTCTTGTCAACATCGACCAACGAGAAAGGGTGGATCAAGAAATGAAATGACTCTAATATTTAGAATAAAATATGGATTAGGAGAAGAGAAAGAGGTTTATGTATTATTAATTTAGATTTGGAGAAAAGAAAGATGAGTTCTGGAGATGAAGATGGGTTTTGGAGAAGAGAGAGAAGAAAATGGTAGGCGTATTGGGGAAGAAGAGAGTAGTCTGCCTATTAAATTAGGTTTAGGGTTTTTAATAATTGTTTATATATTGTGTATAATTGCAATTTGATACCTAATTATGGGTAAATGATTAAATGATACATAATTTTTAAAATAATAGTGGTACCGGTTTTTACACCGGTTTTGACGGTTCAATACCGGTCGAACCTTAAACTCTTAAACCTCTCATTAGACCGGTTCGATGTCCGGTCCGGTCTTGACAACATTGGTTTTTACTATTACAATTCATTTTTTACTAACACAATTCGTTTTTACTAACACAGTAATTTTATACTAACACGTTCCATTTTTTATTAATACAATCCTTTTTTACGAACGTGATTCATTTTAATTTTACAGGTTAATTTTTTTATAAAGGGTTAAATAAGCGATTACTTCATGTGTCCTAAACCTTTGGCCGGATTATAAACTCATCTTGAAATGTTTGAAACATAGCATAGCAGAATGACCTCTTGCGAGTCATATTACGATTAAGTACTCGGAGTTTCGGAGCATGAACTATGAGTTGTAGATTCGATCAATCATCCATCAAACCGAATAAGAAAATGTACAGTGTTGATTTGCAGACCAGTACGTGATATTTCTATTTACAATTTCTAAAATCTCTACAGACTACAATTCAATACCTCTCAGTAATAACAACACAGAACATCAGAAACAGTATTCCTCAATCTTCCCTATATTGTATACGAAACAGAGCTCTCAAATTCCTCAAATCTACCTCCCTTCATTAGTAATAAGCTGAGAGAAAACCTGAGTTGTAGATACATCTGATCCATAGCTTCCTTCATGAACATCCATGGCGGAAACAAGAGGAACAGCAGCACCATCCTCATTCACCTGTCTCAGAGGTCCAGATTCCTGAAGCTGAAGTGCATATTCCAGATTCCACAGCACATCTCCCATACTCGGCCGATCCACGCCATACTCAGCCAAGCACTTCTCGGCCGTCTCCCCAAACTTCTCGAGCGATCCTTGCTTGATCTGATCTTTGATGTTTGGATCGACGATTTGATCGAGCTTACCGTTCTGCTTCCAGTGCATTGCCCATTCTGCTAAGTTGACTTGTTCCCGTGCTAGTAAAGGGTCGACTGCTGGCCTAGCGCAGAGTACTTCGAGCATCACGACTCCGAATGAGTAGACATCGGATTTATCTGTAAGCTGTTGTCTTCTGAAGTATTCCGGGTCGAGATAACCGAAGCTACCCTTGACGCCAGTGCTCACATGTGTCTCGTCTAGGCATGGTCCGGCTCTGGAGAGGCCAAAGTCTGCTACTTTGGCTTCGTAGCTTTCGTCTAGGAGGATGTTTGTTGACTTGATGTCGCGATGGATGATCCCCGGGATGAACCCTGTGTGGAGGTAATGTATCCCTCTGGCTGCGCCGATGCATATGTCGAGCCTCTGCTTCCACGAGAGCGGGGAATGTTGCGAGCCGTAGAGGTGGCTCTTGAGCGGGCCGTGTTCCATGTACTCGTAGACCAAGATCATCTCCGACTGCTCCTCGCAGTATCCAACAAGGGAGACGAGATGTCTGTGGCGGATCCGGGATAAGATGGTGATCTCCGAGTGGAACTCTGGGAGTCCCTGGCGAGAGCCAGGGACTCCACGCTTGACGGCTATCTTAGTATTGTTTTCATCGCTCAGGACACCTTTGTACACCATTCCGAACCCTCCCATTCCGATGATCAAGCTCTTGTCGAAATTCTTCGTCGCAGATTGGATGTCGTCGAAGGGGATCTTCAAGCCGTTCCCACCTGGCGATCTAGTAACGGTCATCTCAGACATTCTGCTGCCCAAGCTACGTAACGGGGTCCATCCTGAACTCTCGGATCTCCTTGTCTTAGACCTCTTATTGGTATCCTTCTTCTTGCATCTACAAAGGCAGAGAATCACAAACCCAACCGAACAAATCAACCCAAACCCACCCAGAACCGAACCAACCACAACCCATACGATTCTCCTCCTCTTGCTACCCTAATTTCCGATTCAGCAGCGAGATTCACCATCTTCATAATCTCAACTCCATTCAAAATCGCGTTCACCTTCGACGAACTACTCAAATCGGACGGCCCAACGCTAACCCTTAAATCCCCGGACTCGTCACTATCAGCAACGAAGTCAACATAAAACGGAGACGAAAGCATGTGGAAAGTCAACGACGAGAGGTCCAAATCCTTATACGCCTCGAAGTCGTTAATGTAAACATCGAAATACAGCTGATTAAGCCCCGAGCTAACTATATCACAGAAATGCAACCGAACCAAATGCTGAACCCCGCTCGAACCAACCGGAAAAGCCCAGCTCACGTTGAACTTGGCACCCACAGTAGCGTTTTCCCTATTCATAGATCTCGCCGTCATGTACACGTTATCCGGCGCCGAATCCCTCGTCGCGCCACCGTCCTGGTAGTTCGGCGGGTGAGTCGACGAGACCTTCTTCGCCGCCGATTCGAGGACGAGAAACTCATCGTCGGTTATCCAGTCCCGCCACAAGGTGTCGTTAAACGGCGTCACTTTGGACCCCCCAACGTTAACCCTGTGAATCGTTTCCAGAACATTCGACGAGAGATTTTCAAAATCCCCAATTTTATCTCCTCCGATTAACCTAACTCCCTCGTCGATAATCAGCCCCTTCGGAGCCGAGAAAACCTCGATCGCGCTCACGAATCCGAAATCCGACCCGCCCGACCCGGGCCGGAACTGGATCCGGAGCTCCTCGTCGTCGATTTTGAGGAAATACTCCTTGATTACGAGATTCTCGGCGCCGAAGTCTCGCAAGACGGACTCGCCGTTGACTAAGACGGTGAACTTGGAAGCGGAGAGGTTGAACGATTGGGAATGAAAGGGAGAGAAGTGGAAGCGTACCAGGTGAGTTCCGTTCTGCTTGATGTTGAATCTGTAGCCGGAGGCAGCTGCGGTGAAGACTCTAGCGGTGGCGTAGAGCGAGTTCGGGGAGGGGTTTTGGTTCGCTAGAGAGATTGATTTCCCGCCGGAGAGGAAGTCGGAATCCGGGAGGAAGATGCGGTTGTAGAGGGAGGCGGATGAGGTGGAGCCGCAGTTGAGTAGGTAGTTGTCGGCTGGGACGAAAGATGAGGAAAGAGTGAAAAGCGAGAAGAAGAATAAGGGTAGGAATGGTAAAAGTGGTATGAACTCCATTCTTGTCCTCCTTCTTCTGGGTTTGTCAAAGGTGGAGCCATTGTTGGATAAGTGAAAGAGGGGAGAGAGACAGAGAGTGTTGTTACTTAAGGAAATGACAGAGCATGATTCCCGTTGACGATTGTGAGAGAGTGGGAGAGTGGCCCAGTGTCGGGGTTTAGGCAGACTGTAGATGAAGTATGAACACAGCAGCGGATTGAATTTGAATTAGGAGATGGGATTTTGCTATTGTGAAATCGTGTTTCTTTCGCACTGATGAGTAATTGGAGACAGATGGTCGGATGGGAATGGGATTTAGTTTGCTGGATCCCATTGATGGAGGTGTGAGCTGGAATCTGACGTTGGGTTGGCATCATCTTTACACATTGAAGTGATTTGCAGGTTTCTGTTCTGCGGCCATTGTTGAGTTGGGTCTGGGTCGAGCTGTTGCTATCGTTGTTGGGTTCAGTTTGGGCTGGGTGTCGTTGGGTTTGCCTTGATGCTGTTCATGCTAAGGGTACAGAGATTTGAATACTATATTGGACCGGTGATTGTCTTATAATGATTTATTGCTTGTAAAAATTTCTTATTATAAGCTAAATTTATACTTTGGATCGAGAGATTAGTGAGTTATCGTTGTTAAGGTTGTGTTTAGAATTTTTTTCCTAAGTAACTTTCATAGGAGATCCAAGATAGTAATACATTCATCCCAAACCGAGAGATTTGCCAATTTTCGACTTGGGAGACATCTGAGAACTTGTCACGCCACATAATGGACACTTCTGTTACCGTTCGTGAAACAGTCAGCAGTCGAACGAAAGGGGATGCTTGTAGGTAGAAGAGGATGCCCGACACAGTAATACTGTATCGGGGTGAGAGATAACATCTTGTCTTGAAACTATAGAGGAGACTAGGGTGGCATCACAATCAATGTCCACACTACTCCAACCTCTCGCGAAACAAAACACGCAGGCGTCCTTGAAAGCAAGAAGCTCTAGAGTAAGAGGATCAGTAATGGATAAGAGATACTTGTGGCAAAGAGAACCGTCTAATAATGGGCTCTAACAACTAGACCAGATACGCCACCTAGAGGAGAAGTTGTGGCACCATCAACGTTGAACTGAAAATGAGGCATATTGTTCATGAAATGGTAAAAGATCAAAAGATAATGTGATGAGTTTAGTCTGTAATTCGTGTGAATTATGATGAATGATATATATGTTGATGAGATTGGTCAAATGATTACGATTATCGATCGAAACTGATTTCAATAAGAAATTCAATTGACTAATGGATGTTGATCGAAGGTGATTAACAATCGAAATCAGAGTCGGTCATCAGTCAAAACAAGGTTAACCGTGATTGACTGCCTTTTGACCAACTCGATCGACCTCCCTGACCAAGAACCCAACCCAGAAATCTAACCAAGTAACCAACCGGTAGAGATCAATAGAACCGATTAATCGGTATCGACATATCGTGCTAATTATTCGGGTGGCGGGTAAAAGTGAGGGGAGCAGAATACTTCCAACGACTTTCCAAATTCCTAGTGAGCTTCAAGTTAAAGCCATCAATGGCGTCAAAGCTTCTCTTCTCACACATCACCTGCTCGCCGCCGCCCAATCCAAAGATCCAACCCTCTAGATCTCGTCCTCCCGTCGTAAATCTCACCGCAGCCTCGTCGGCGCCGCAATTCAGCCGCATTTCAACCTCATCCCCACCGTCAAACCACAACTTCCCGTCTCCCCTTCCCAATCGGACTCCAACGCACCCGCATTCGACCCGATCCGTAACCGTCAGATCCACCTTCAATCTCCCTCTCATTTCTCCCCACGACAAATGGGGCATGTGGACCACTCTCTTCGCCGCCGGCGCTTTCGGCATCTGGTAAAAAACAAGCTAGAAATGAGTTGATTTCGAAGTTCCTTCTTCTAAGATTTTGATTTCTGAGAAACGCAATTGACTCTTTGAAGGTCGGAGAAGACGAAAATCGGAAGCGCGTTGAGCGGAGCATTAGTGAGCACTTTAGTTGGATTAGCGGCTAGTAACCTAGGGTTAATATCTTGCGAGTCTCCAGCTTATTCGATTGTTCTGGAGTTTCTGTTACCATTAGCAGTTCCTTTGCTTCTGTTTAGAGCTGACTTGCGCCGTGTGATTCAGTCCACTGGGAAACTTCTCCTCGCCTTCTTGATTGGATCAGGTATGACTAATGTATGAGCTCTAGTGTTTGGGATTTGTTCGTGTTCTTCAGTTTTGAGGTGGTGATTTGGGTTTATCTGTTGTACAGTTGCTACGACGATTGGAACTGTGTTGGCTTATATGCTTGTGCCGATGAGATCACTTGGTACCGATAGCTGGAAAATTGCAGCTGCTCTCATGGGCAGACACATTGGTGGAGGTACATTCGAGTTCTTCGTTGTAAATTTGCAGAATAGGATGCTTGATGAATTCGGGATTAGGGAGTTGTGCTCTTGTTTAATGTGTCAGCTTTAGCCATGGCTACTTGTTCAAGTTATACAATTGAATTGTTACTTGATCCCAAGTCACTAGCATTACCAAACCTATATAGATCATGCTGTCTCATAGCTTAGTTACGAACTACTTGGTAGTTTGGATTAAGGAATTGGTTATGGAGATCGTAGTCTGATTCCCATATGAATGAGAACTGGACTTGGAAAATTGGAGCTTGATTCTCTCATCCTCACTGATTCCCAGTGTCCAAATCACTAATCCAAACTACCCTACTTCTAGCAAAAACATCTGAATTAGAAAATGCTCTAGTTGTCCTGTTAATGACTTCCTGTTTTGGATTTGGTCAGCTGTAAACTACGTGGCGATCGCGGATGCTCTTGGTGTAACACCATCAGTTCTTGCTGCTGGACTGGCCGCAGATAACGTTATCTGTGCTGTGTATTTCACCACACTTTTCGCAATTGCAGCTCGAGTCCCTCCAGAGTCTTCAACCTCATCTGACAGTAAGTAGGAACACCCCAAATCTCGGTACTGAAATCTTCATAGAGTCGAATCAGTCCCTACACTTAACCTCAATGTACTGATAAGTGATAATCTTTCATGTGTATATATTTCTACTCTGATATGTAGATGTGGATGCATTAACCAAAAATGGCGGTGGTGACAAGCTTCCCGTACTCCAAGCTGCAACATCGCTCGCAGTATCTTTCGCAATCTGCAAAGCTGGTTCTTACTTAACAAAGTATCTAGGAGTTCAAGGAGGTCCCTTACCAGCCATAACAGCAATCGTCGTCGTATTAGCAACCACATTTCCTTCCCAATTCAACTACCTAGCCCCGACCGGGGAAGCCATGGCCATGATCCTGATGCAGGTGTTCTTCGCTGTGGTCGGGGCAAGTGGGAACGTGTGGTCAGTGATCCAAACTGCTCCAAGTATATTTATGTTTGCACTTGTGCAGATTGCGGTCCATCTCGGCGTGATCCTTGCCGTGGGGAGGCTGTTTGGGCTTGATCTGAAACTGTTGCTTTTAGCTTCGAATGCCAACGTTGGAGGACCGACCACGGCTTGTGGAATGGCTACTGCTAAAGGGTGGAACTCCATGGTTGTTCCTGCTATTCTAGCTGGTATCTTTGGTATCGCCATTGCTACTTTTCTTGGGATTGGATTCGGGTCCATGGTTCTTAAGTTCATGTAAGGAACAAGTTCTTTTAGAATGTATTATTCTCACTTGGTCTTGTTTGTCCAATCCAGTTTAGACTATTAGAGTGACTGTTATTGCAGATTTGGGTAGGTTACTTTTGAATCGGATGAGTGAAAGGTTTTATCAGGGTCGAATATTTTAAAATCTATTAGAAAAACTTGTCACATAATTAATTGTTATACGAAAATTAAATATTAGATAATTATCATATTTATCAATTCAATTTTTTTTTTTACATTGGACCAGACGGTTAGCAAGATAAAAGCTCTGTAACTAATTACGAGATGATAATTTTCAAAACTGTAATGGTTCATATGGTTCTCATATAGAATACTCATCAAGACTGGTCAAAACAACCTCATATATAATTGTGGATCAATCGCAATTCAACTACTATTTATAACGATATAAGCATCATTACACTCACTTATTTGTTGTCTTACTTGGAAAAATGTATATGAATGTGTTTGGATAATAATTATGAAGATAATAACTATAGCTTCATTTTTTTATTTCTAATTTAAATATGAATTTTATTGCATAATTAATATGAATTTTAGAATTTAGATGATATAACTAATTGAATTAAAAAATTATTTTCATAGACGATGATTTATTGATTTATGACCAAAATCATTTTAACATTTGGCTACTTTACGATTAAATGAAATATTCGACCTCCATGATCGGCCGCCAAACTTCACAACTGAAGAACCCTAATCTGATCAATGAGGAAGACGAAGCGAAACAAATCAACCAAGGAACAAACCCTACGACTCGCCGCTGACGGCAAAGATCTAATCTCCGAACTTCCCGACGAAGTCCTCCACTGGATTCTCCGCTGCATAAACTCCCCTAGACAAGCGGCGAAGACCATCGCCCTAGCCCGGCGATGGCGAAGCCTCTGGGGATCATATCCGGTGGTGGAGTTCCACCATACAGAGTATCCCCGCCCCCCGAACTGCACCTCGGAAGCAGCTTTGGTGATGCAAGAGTTCCAGAGATTCGGCGATGCGACCATCGATAGGTTTCGCCGAGACGGCCAACTGCGGATGGAATCCCTAAATGTGTCGCTAATTGGAGACGAAAGGATCATCCTCCACTCGTTTGTTCTTGAGCAACTACTGATCTTTTCGACGACGAGGAAAGCGGAGGAAATCAGCATTGACGTCGACGCAGTCGGCTTCGATGTTCAATCAGGCGTCGAATTGCCCATCCAGATACTTGCCAATTCGAGCGTAAGGATCCTCAGACTGTCGAGAATCTTATTCTCCTATAATGAATTCTGTGATCTCCCTCTCCCTCCTTCGCTTTCTCTGAATTCTCTCCGGTTCTTATATCTTCATGCCGTCGAATTCTCGGATGAGCAACTCTTCGCTGATATGATAGCCAGTGCTCCTTTCCTCGAAACCCTAGAATACAACATGATCTTCAGTATCAGGAAGCTCCAGCTTGTCAATGTCCCCAATCTGAAGTCAATGTGGGTTTACTGTTGCCCACTGGATGAGATTGAGATCTCAGCTCCAGTACTCGAGACTCTGCATATTGAAGAAACTTTAGAGGCCTTCAAGGCTGAGATTATAGCTCCTCAGCTGAAGGTTCTGGTAATTGTAGATTGTAGATTGATAGCATCGGATCTCCAGGAAGTGATTTCTAAGCTACCATCTCTGAAAACCCTAACCCTGTCTAGCCTCCTGGAAGTCGGAAGAAGTTCCAACTTTCAATTCCAAAGCTCGAGGAATTCAGCCTGGGAATATCTGACATGGAGGAGATAGAGCTCGATGCTGGTCCGAACTTGGAGAAATTCATCCTCGACTGTCGAGAATCGGTGCCTGACCAAATAAAGAAATGCAGAATCAACAACGTCCCTGCTGATTGTCGATGGGAGGCTGATTTCAGCATGATCAGTCGTGGTGATTTATCAAGCCAATGCTTTGCTGTATCGTTGAAGAGTTTCTTCTCCAGATTCATCCAGTTCAACACAGTTGACATTAGCGTCTCCAATTTCCCTACTGTATGTATACATCTTGCACCCTTTTAGGTACATCTAAAGCTGATCATAGTTCTATGAATGCGTGATTGACTGATTGAGCGAGCTAACCCCATTTGATATTGCTCATCTCTGTGCACAAGTTTGCATTCAACAGAGAAGAAGTGGATTGCACTGAAGATCCGACGACCATCGACCACTTGAAATTGTACACGGATTTGTACATGAAGAGTGATCTAAGTGCTCTTCTGGAAGCTCTATTCTGGGTTTGTCGTCCCAAGTTCTTCACTGTGAATCATTGGGATTCGAATTCAAAGCTGTTCTTCCAAGCCCTTTTGAATGTAATGTCACAGCATTCTTGCGAACCTTTGAATGATCATCGCTGTTGGCAGTATCAACTCAAAGATGTGAAGATCATAGTGCGGGATGTGGAGCAAATCCTTGACAAAGAAGGAGAAGTAACAGTAGAAGAAGAGGAGTTAATTGGTGTTTCAGAGGATTTGGCCACATCATTTGCCACCCCAAATCGGGTTTGCTTCATGTTAATTTGGCACTAGCTGGTTCATTGTACTCGCACCAGATTTGTTTATAGTAGCGAGAGTGGGTGCAATGTTACTTAAGGGGTCTTTTGGCACGGGGAATCTCGCAGAGTTCGTGGAAACTCTATATTTTGATATTCTTGTTTGTTTACTGTCTGATGAAATTGAGGTTTTGTATATCAGATACTTAGGAGTGACTCCTCTAAATGTGTGTTTTTAGAAATCTCCAAACATAATCACGAGTCTCACGGTCATTCCCTATTTAACATCCTCTAACTTTGAACAAATACTTTTCGGTCAAATACTTAAAACGTCCCGGAATTATAGAATGGGTTACAAACTCGTCCTAAAATTTTAATCCATTATAGAGTGGCACTATTACTATAAAATATATATATTTAATTTCAGTTTAATCATATTAGAAAATGATTTTAAATGAAATTTGAGAGTAAAATACACAAGATATCATTAAATTTTCATTTTCTTTCCCACTCACCACTCAACTAATTTTCCTACATCCCATATCATCAAACAATATTTTTCATTTCAGCGGGTACCACTTTATCCCTTTTTTGGATGAAATAATAACGTATTTTGATGGTATGGTCAACATATATTGTTGAGTCAGCTGCCAACGAGGTATTATGCAGCCAAAAATTTGAAATGTTATATTTTAAATGGTTTTTTTTTTGTTAGTAGCACTCCTGGGCGGAGCGTGCTATAGATCGTGAACCATCCTAGGAGCTAAAAATAAAAAGGAAAAAAGAAGGGGGAAAGGACGGGGTTGGGGGGGTTGATTGAGAGAATAAGCTCTTATTGGCGAGAAGCCCTAATCAGCGAGAATAAGCCCTTATTGGCGAGAATGTTTTCAACACATTGTTTTAATTGTTTTAGATGTATAATGCCTCGTTGGCGGCTGACTCAACAATATATGTTGATTGTACCGTCATTTCATCAAGACACGTCATTATTTCGTCTAAAAAAGGGTCTGAGTGGTAATGAGTAAAAAAAAGTATAATTCAATGGTAGGGCTTTTCACCATAATAAATAAAAAAATTAAACTATATACCAAAATAAATACGTTTTGAAACTATGTACATATGTAGGTATATTCGCCCAAGGCCTAGGCGAACTCGCCCCAAGCCTGGGCGACCTCGCCCAAGAAACAGGCGACATTGCCTGACACTTATATACTCACTTTTATTATATGAAATCTTCATTATTACTTTGCAAACATTGCAAACATGATACCCAATTTTTTATAATTACAAAATGATCACTAGTTTATATAATTTTGTCAATTGAATTTCAATAATGAATTTAATCGTGCTATCATAATCGTAACTAAATTGAATTCAATTCTTACTCGCGAACTTGTCGATGATTAATTCTTTAACTCGGGAGCTTGTCGATGATTAATTCTTTAACAAGCCAAACTCAACGAGTTGACGAATCGAGCTGAATCGGGTAGGATCGAATTCATTCATTTATTAAAATTCAAAAACTTGTTAATTTGTCAAGTCTATATCGTTCAAATAGAGCGAGCTCGAGCATCGAGCTGAATCAGGTAGGCTCGATTCGTCAACTCATTGAGTTTGGTCGAGTTCGAGCCTACCCGATTCAGCTCGATTCATCAACTTGTTGAGTTTGGCTTGTTAAAGAATTAATCATCGACAAGCTCCCGAGTTAAAGAATTAATCATTGACAAGTTCGCGAGTAAGAATTGAATTCAATTTAGTTACGATTATGATAGCACGATTAAATTCATTATTGAAATTCAATTGACAAAATTATATAAACTAGTGATCATTTTGTAATTATAAAAAATTGGGTATCCTGTTTGCAATGTTTGCAAAGTAATAATGAAGATTTCATATAATATAAGTGAGTATATAAGTATCAGGCGATGTCGCCTGTTTCTTGGGCGAGGTCGCCCAGGCTTGGGGCGAGTTCGCCTAGGCCTTGGGCGAATATACCTACATATGTACATAGTTTCAAAACGTATTTATTTTGGTATATAGTTTAATTTTTTTATTTATTATGGTGAAAAGCCCTTCAATGGTATAAAGTAGGATAATTTGTTCAGTGGTGAATGTGAAAAAAAATTAAAGTTTGATGCTGCTATTTTGTGTATTGTTATATATTAGCAACAACAATCCAACACCATTAAAATTTAAAACAGCCAAACAAAGGAGCCAATTAACCCAAGTTTAGGGAGGACGTGCCACGTGGAACCTTTCTGCACAAAGCAGCTGAATCTAATGGAATCCGAAGCCAATCGGAGATAAAGACAACGGAAAGGAACGAAAATTACTAAACAAATGGATTTGTCCTTCAAATCGCTACTTGGCCGATTGCCCAGTGTTCACAACACTGCACAATCATCCTCGCCGGAACTCCTTCCGTCGATTAATCCATGGCTTCCGCCGTTCCGCAGTTACTTCATCGCCCATTCTCCTCTTCACTATCAACCACCCGCCCTTTCTCTTCCCCTTCTTCTTCGTACCGCCGTCTGTTTCCCTTTCCATCTTCCACCCGCAACTTCTCGATTACTCTCTCAACACACAGCGACAGTCCTCCATGGCGGAAGAACACGAGAGCTCGTGGTCTCGTGACGGAAGCCTTTTCTCCGCTGCGAAATCCGATTATATCTCCCGATGACCACTGGGGCACTTGGACGGCTCTCTTCGCCGCGGGAGCTTTTGGTGTCTGGTGAGAAATTAGGGATGGAAATTCAGATTTTTCTTGTTAATTTTCATTTATCGAAAACATGATCAGGTTTCGTTAAATTAGGTCTGAAAAGACGAAGCTCGGGAGCATGGTGAGTGCTGCGTTGGTGAGCACGTTGGTCGGATTAGCTGCGAGCAATTTGGGGATAATTCCTTACGAAGCGAAGGCGTATTCCATTGTAATGGAGTTTCTGCTTCCGATTACGGTTCCTTTGTTGCTGTTCAGAGCTGACTTGCGGAACGTGATTCAGTCCACTGGAAAGCTTCTCCTGGCATTCCTGCTTGGTTCAGGTTTGTTCAATTCCTTTCATATGAACAATTTGAAACTGAAAGGCGGGGGTTAATGTGCTAGTATCTGATGAAACAGTAGTTAGTTTAATCTTAATCCACGCTGTCTTCCTTAATTGTATAGGATAGTTGATGGAAGCAATAAGATGATGATGATGATCTTTAATGGTGGAGAGAAGGCTTCTACTGTTTCTGAATGCTAGACTGCTAGTAAGTGCTTTCGAGCTTCCAAATCTGACGAATTATGCAATCAGATGCTAGAAGTTTGTCAAACCTTACATGAATGATTAATGAACATTCAGTAATGGGGAATTTGTCTGTTTCTTAATGATTCACCGCCATTAACGTATGATCTTCCTGATTCTAGATTGTTTGTGCTGTGTTGAACAGTTGGTACTGTTATTGGAACTTTAGTGGCTTTTCTTCTGGTGCCTATGAGATCTCTTGGCCAAGACAACTGGAAGATAGCTTCTGCTCTGATGGGGAGTTATATCGGTGGAGGTAAATCGCATTGAACTTTTGTAATTTCGAGCTTTTACTACTTCTATCCCGAATGAGATCAATGAGCTTACGAATTCGAACTTTTTCGTCCAGCTGTTAATTATGTAGCAGTTTCAGAAGCTCTGGGTACTTCTCCATCTGTTGTAGCAGCAGGAATAGCAGCAGACAATGTTCTTTCTGCATTATACTTCATGGTCCTCTTTGCATTAGCAGCAAGAATACCTCGAGAAACATCAGCATCCTCGACTAATGGTAAACTAACTCCACATCCACCATTCATAAGGGTTTATCGCGATTTCCCACCTGAGAATCTAATCTTAACTGGCAGAGGTTGAATCGGCTACGAAGTTAGATCCTGAAGCAGATAACTCTGTCCTACAGACGGCTACAGCTCTTGCCATCTCCTTCACCATATGCAAGGCTGCAACATTCATTACACAGTCGTTCAAGATTCAAGGAGGCACTCTGCCAGCTGTGACTGCTATAGTTGTCATCTTAGCAACCTCATTCCCGAAGCAGTTTCGTTACCTTGCGCCTACTGGCGACACTCTAGCTGTGGTTCTGATGCAGGTAAAGAAGAGAAGACGACTTTTAATCTACAGAAGATACATGTTCATTCATAAAGGTCGAAGCTTTTCCGGAAAAAAATTGCAGGTATTCTTTGCAGTGGTGGGAGCTGGTGGGAGCATAATGAATGTCATCAACACAGCACCTAGCATATTCCTGTTTGCTCTAATCCAAGTGACTGTCCATCTTGCTGTGGTTCTGGGATTGGGGAAGCTGCTTCGGTTCGATCTGAAACTGTTGGTTCTGGCATCGAACGCCAACGTTGGAGGCCCCACGACAGCTTGCGGAATGGCTACAGCTAAAGGATGGACTTCTCTAGTTGTTCCTGCGATTCTCGCGGGCATCTTTGGTATCTCCATGGCAACTTTTCTCGGCATTGGGTTCGGAATGATGGTCCTGAGACACTTGTGAGTCTATATGGAGACAACACCAACCAAGATGGGACTCCATTTCTTGAGGAGTCCCTTAGTTGATTTCGCTTCGCAACCAGTCAGCTGAATTCTTTTCTTGCGTTGCTCTAATTTGAGCACTTAGTGCATTTCGGTTTGAATTTAGAACAAAGAGTATGTATAGTTGAGCAATGAGCTGAGTTTCACTCCGAATTCGGTTTAAATTTACCCAGTTTTGTCTTAATGCATTAGGATAATTTGCACCCTTTTTACATTTTTTACGGAGTCGTTCACTTGGGTGATTTGGGAGGGAGATTGTGAATGATTTGGGGCTCAAATCTCTACCCTGGAGATTTGGCCGAAATCACTCGTTTACTTTGCAGTTGTAGTTAGAGATTTGAGATTTCGAGGTGGGTCCCTAGAGATTTGGGGGAGATTCTGAAATCTCTCCTAAGACTAGAGATTTGGGGAGATTTGAGAGAGATTTGGGGGGTTTGTGTTACAGTTTTACATAAATGCCCTCAAATAAATTACAGAAGATGAATATTGAGGGTATATTGGTCTTTGACAATATGTATATTTTAAATCATTTTTTAAGGTTTAAGAAATCTCTACTACCAAATCTCTCAAGTGAACATGGCTCTTCTCAAATAGCTAGGAAACCCAAATCTCTAGCTATTTGAAATCTCTAGAGATTTGAAATCACCTAAGTGAACGACCCCTACAATTAAAGGCGAAAGCAAAGGGCCATCATCACTCTTAGCTTGATTTTACGCGACCAGATCAACCTTATTAGCTTCAGGTATATTCTACCTTGATATTATTAATCCTTCCTTTTAAAATATCTTGCTTTCAATGATGCAGCATGCCCGCAATGTTATCATTTTTGTTGGTCAACCGAGGATGTCGCTGCTCAAATTACATTCCTAGTCAACTGGAGGAACTTCCTCAACTTAGAGGGAGACCCAATCATTGCAGGCATTTGTTCGTCCCTAGATGCTTGACTCAGTCTTCGTCTTCGGTAAGTGCCTCAACAAGCAAATAGTGCGGTCCATTATGTGACGCGACACATTCTAAGTTGTCTACCAAGTCGAATATTGGTAAACTCTCGACTTGGGTTGACACCATTTCTTGTATGGCTATCTTGCTATCTCGATAAAAAAAAAGGCCGTCATCATTTATAGAAATAAAACTAAAAGAAAAGTACCGTGGGCCTTTCTGAAACACGATCCGTAAGGCCCAGAAGAAGCCAGGAAGCCCAGGAGTGGAGATGGATAATATAAATAAATGAGATATTTTATTTCTTTTTTTTTACTATGAGTATTTCATTTCAATTACTTTTTGGTTCTCTCTCTCTCTAAATTGAAATTAGTTTCTCGGCTGCCAAACAAATCAATGAAGAAGAAGCGAGGCAAATCAACAGCAATTCTGGTCGCCGCCGGCGAAGCCGATGATCGTATCTCGGAACTTCCTGACGAAATCCTCCACAAAATTCTCTGGAGTATAACCTCCTCCAAACAAAAGGCAAAGACCAGTATCCTATCCAGGCGATGGCGAAGCCTTTGGGGAACCTACCCCGATGTGGAGTTCGACAAGGCGGAATACGACGGTCTCCACGGCAGCAGCATTGCAGCAGATTTTCAGAACTTCGTCGATGCCTCGATCGAGAAGTTTTCAATGAACAGCCAACTCTCTATGCGAATCCTAGACATCACAATCGATGGCGTGCAGAGCGAACCTTGCAGATCCCTTCCCCTTGAGCGGCTGTTGAAACTGGCGTCGGCGAGGAATGCAGAATACGTCTCGATTGAGGCCAGAGGAGGTATCTACGTACCTTACCGAGTGCTCTCTAATTCATGCGCCGAGACTCTTCGATTTGTTGGTGTCGTATTTGACCTAGATGAGTACTCCGATTTCCCTCTCTCTTTCACTTCTCTGCGAGCACTTGAACTGGAACCTATTATGTTTGATCACGAGCAAAGCTTCACGAGTTTCTTAGCTAGCTGTCCCTTCCTGGAAAGCCTAACAATTACAACCATCCGGTTAGTGAAGAAGCTCCTGGTTTCCAATGTCCCCAACCTCAAGTATTTAAGGATCGTTACTTGTTTATCCCTGAGGAGATAGAGATCGAAGCCCCTAGCCTCCAAACTCTGCGTCTGAATAGCTCTCTTAGTGTCACCAAGCTTCATTTGATTGCCCCTCAACTAACCTATTTGGATATCGAAGATTATTCAAATTTGACAGGCGGAGTTCTCGGCACTGTGATTTCTAAACTCCAGTCTTTGAATTTCCTGTCCTTGTCCGGTCTCGAAAGATTGGGGGAGAAGCTGAAACTTACAATTCCAACGGTAGAGGTGTTCGAGCTATATGCAGACTGTGATTTGGAGGAGATGAGCTTGATGCTGGTCCTTCTATGTCGAGATTTGTACTTTTCATAGATTGCCAACAAACATTTCCTGAGGAATTACAGAAATGTGTAATCAGTAACACCACTGCTTGTCAATGGATTGTTGATATCACCTTGCCGAGAGTCTCTGGTGAAATGGACGAAGGGGAAGAAGTGCACCGTTCAGGCATTCTTGAATCAACAAAGAGTTTCATCGCCAAGTATCCTCAGTTCCAAACTGTGATCTTTAGAGTTCTCGATGACCACAAGGTAATACATATTGCTGGACAAGATTTCGTATAGTATTATATGTTTTGTGCATCACAATGTTTCATATCTGTCTTTGCATACAAGGTTACACTCGAAGAAGAAGAAGAGTGGGATGATCTTCCCAAGCATCCAACCACCATCAACCACTTGAAGTTGCACACGAATTTGTCGATGAAAGGTGATCATGAAGGTGTTCTGGAAGCCATGTTCTGGATATGTCGTCCCAAGTTCCTTACCCTAGTCCCTGAGCCTTCAATCTCAAAGGAGTTCTTCCAGATCCTTTTGAATATCAAGTCGTCACTGAATACTTCTGATGAACATCAAATCAAGTGGCAGGATCAGTTGAAAGATGTGAAGATAGTGAAAGGAGATGTTGATCGGGTCGTCGAGGGAAGAGGAGAAGAAATGGAGTTGATGGATGTTACAAAGGATATGGTCACATTACTTGCTACCCAGAAACAAGTTTGCTTCCTGCTAACTTGGTGCTAGTTTGTTTCATACAATCGTGTGCAATATGTACATCGAATCGTGTGCTTTTGATCAATCGTTCTCTAGGCTAGTCAATATCTGAACTAGTTAGTATTTAGTTAGGACTGGAGTTGATGATTAGTGAAGGCGAAGTTCTATTTTGTTTAAAAAACGCTAGCTTCTACGTAGGGATGTTTGGTTTTTGGGATTTGATTATGAATCAAGAATTCCGAAGAATCCTTTGTCTTTTTGCATATTTTGAAAGCATGATCTTGGATTTAGAATCTCAACTTTTAGTTGAGATTTGATGAACACTACACAATTTCAAACATATCATTTACAATCACAGGATAACATAAAATCACAGCATTATAAAACTCGAATTCATATAACCAAATCCCAAAAACCAAACATCGTTTTCTGTCATGAAATTTGAATCTCCCCACAATTTTTCAGTTTCACCGAAATTTAATCACGAAAGGAATAACAATTCAACCACAATTGAATTCTTTGTTTTCAATCCACAATTGTATTCCTTGTTTCTCATGGTTGATAGTATACTGAAATTGAAATCTCTGCAACTAATATTACATGTAACCTTACAGAACCTTACTGAAATTGAAATCTCGTCGGAGTTACAATCGGCGAGCTCCTTTCTCCATATTCTTGAATCGAAACGAACGGTTGAACAAGGGGAAAGATTCGTAGGGCCGAAATTTATTGATTGGTGGCTTTGGATCGATTCGAAAAAGCCTGGAGTGTATCGACGCAAGCTTCATCGGAACCATCATCGGAGAAGGAAGAAAATCGAGTTAGATGGATTTCGAGTGGTGCAAGCTTTGAACTGAAGCAATGGATGGTTTAAATAAGCTCGGAGGTGTCGATTAACGCCAAAGAGGATAAGATTACGAGCCGATTCGTAATCTAGAGGGGTCGCTGTTGTTTCCTCTAAAGTCGCCGGAGTAGGGACGATTTCTCATCAATCTTGGCCGTTTCCTAATGGATTCATGTTCGCAGCATGATTCCAGGCTCTAATCCACGTTCTGGGGGGTTCCATGTCCCGAAAACACTAGAAAAATGGCCCTTGACCCTTGGGAAGAGTCGCCGGAAATATAAGTCAAGGAGGAAGACGACTGAAACGACGTCGTTTTGGCGCTGGCGGAGAAATGAAAAAGATAAAGGGGTGGTGATAATCAATTCACTGACCTCTGGGTTTCTGACTTGGTAACACAACCAGTTAGGCTGAATATGATTTCATAATCTATCTTCTTACATATCTATAAGTTAGAAGACTAACCTCGAAATCGAATTGCTCTAATTGGCAAGAGTTATTAAAAGAGAAGGATAATCAAAATAATTACGCTAATTATTCTTAACCATTCCGGACTTAATAAATTCAGGTATTAATGACAAAATTTAGCGAGAAGGCCCTACGTCCAATCCGAGTCGAACCCAAGTCTGAGAGAGTCAAGTCAGTCGTTTAACCTCTCGCTCTACCTTCCATTAGTGAAGTTAACTTGCTTGAAATCATTTAATCTCAAGAGGCTGTCATTTCTCAAACGTATGAAATAAAATTCAAAAATTTTGTACTTCAGAGATTCGGGGTGTAACAGACACGTAGCCATTCACTGTAATAAAACAACTAAGCAAAGCCACGTCGTCTAGCTTGAAGGCATTTCTTCTGTCCATATTGTTTCTCATTGCTGCTCTGGGGTTCTTCATTCTTCACATCATCATTTCTTGATTCCAGTAGCTGCATTGTTACCCTCCCGCAAGTTGGCGAGTGAATATCCAACACTCCCAACTTGGAGAGCAGAAAATTTAAATGTCGACGATGAAGGCCCTTGGTGAAAATATCGCAGGATGACATTTAGTAGAAACATGATGAAGTTTTAATCAAACTTGTTTTGATCCTCTCTCTTGTAACGTGACAATCAATCTCGATATGTTTCGTTCTCTCGTGAAACACGAGGTTCTCAGCAATGTGATGGTTGATCTTTTGTCACAATAGATCTTGATAGGAGTTTGAACTCGAACTCCCAACTCAGTTAATAAACCTGCTAGCCATTGTATCTCGCAAACCAAACGTGCTAGAGCCCTGTATTCTGCTTCAAAAGAAGACCTAGAGACTCTTATTCGATTTCCAAGTAATCAAACAATCTCCTAAATATGTACAATATCCAGTTGTTGACCTTCATGTTGCCCAATCAGAATCGCAATAGCCACTTAATTCCAACTCATTGCTTGTCTTGTAAAAGAGTCCTTGGCCAGGGGCCTATTTGAGATATCGCAATACCAGATGAGCTGCTTGTAGATGAGTACTATAGGGGTCTGCTTGGTATTGACTCAATTACTGCACAGCAAAAGCAATATCAGGTCTTGTTATTGTCAAATAATGCAGCTTTCCAATAAGCTGCCTATAACTTGCAGCACTAGATTGTCTGAAACCATGGCTAAGCAGTGATGTGGTGAGCTTGCAACACATATACCCTCTGGTGCATCAAGTCCTGGCTGAAGCTGCATATATACCTCCTCCTCAAGCTCAACATGAAGAAAGGCATTAGATACGTCCATCTGCTGGAGATGCCATTGTTTGGCTGCTGCAACAGCGAACACAGTTTTAACTGAATTGATCTTGGCCACTGGTGAAAATGTGTCCAAGAAGTCAATCCCATTGACTTTTGAGTAAAGCCTTTGGCAACCAATCCGGCCTTGTGTCTTTCTACTGTACCATCAGCCCTGAACTTGACTTTATAGACCCATTTACAGCCAACGAGTCGTTTTCCTGGTGGGAGAGAAACCAAATCCCATGTATGATTGATTATCCATGAGAGCTGACAATTCATCTGACATTGCCTTCCTCCAGCTAGCCTCCTTGTTTGCTTCATGAAAAGAGCATAGTTTTTATGAACCTGTGACAAATAATCATAACAAACAGCTGCTGCCAAGGCATGCTTAGTAACTGCACAGTCAAGGTGATAATCTTTAAGATATATAGGAGGTTGGCTTGATTCCTGGTTCGGAATCAGAAGAAGAGGAAATAACTCAGACGAATGAGAAGCTGAAAACAGAGTTGATTTGGAATCAGACAAATAACTCAAGACGATTAATAGCAGAGCATCATAAGCAGTTAGCAGTAACAGAGGTCTGCAAATTCAGCCATTACACAGAAAGCAAATGAGCAATTCATAATGAAATAACCAAAATGGAAAACTGATTGAAACCCTAAAGATAAGTAAACAATATGCATCTGAGTACCATAATTAGCCTATTGTCTTAACACCAATGCAGAACCTACTAACCCCAAGTTAACTCCAAACAGAGTTGATTTTTGGTCTTGCACATCGAATAACCCATCATCAACTCTTCTTCTCCTATCTCAACATCAACATCTCGTGTTATGATCTTCACATCTTTCAATCCATTCAGCCACATAAGATACGCGTCGGCCCCTCCCTTCTGCTGCATTAGGCTTAAAAGCCCCCGAAAGAACCTTTCCGAGTTTTTATGCCTATGAATTAGCGTAAGGTAATTGGGGTGGCAAACCTTAAACAGAGCTTCCAGGAGAGCTCTCTTGTCAACTTTTGAATTAGACTGATCTGTACAGTACTTCAAGTGATCGATGCTCATTGGATTGCTCGTGTTATCCCCCGTTTCTTCCTCATTGATTGTAACCTGTAGGTACATTTGACAAACACAGCTGAGTTTCTTAGGATTGTGGACAAATAATGATACAGACAAAGAAAATAGTGGACACTTACCTTGTGTTCTACATCCAAGTTGGTAATGCGAACCGTTTGGAACTGAGGAAATCTAGTGATGAAACGCTTCACTAAGCCAAGATACGATCTGCATCTTTCTTCATCAGTGGCGAAGGACGTGGTGAAATTGGCCTCGAATCGACAAGCACTGGCATCATTGATTGTAAATTTCCGTAAATCTCCAGGTGTGTAAGAGTGGAGGAAGAATCTCGACAGAGTAGGACCAGCATCAAGCTCGATCTTCTCCAAATAACGAGGTGGATAGAACAACTTGAATACCTCCAGCTTTGGAATTGAAAGTTTCAGCTTCTTCGTCACTATGTGGAATCCATACAATGTTAGGGTTCTCAGAGATGGGAGCTCAGAAATCACAGCATTAAGAAGGTCGACTTTGAAATTCAAAAACTTGATTTCCAAGTGTTTCAGCTGAGGGGCTCTCAATTCCAACTTATATACCCAAGAAAGATGCAGATTCTGGAGTTGGGGAGCTTCGATCTCAGTTTCGTAACAAGATATCTTGAGCATCTTCAAGTCAGGGAAACCGGAAATCTGAAGCTTATCCAAGTACTGGACACGATCGATTTCTAGGGTTTCAAGGAGAGAACATCTAGCTATCATCAGGCTCGTGAAAAGACTCCCGCTTATGTCCTTGAGGTAGAGGCTTCGCAGAGAAGCGAGAAAGGGAAGGAAATCGGATAGGTAGTCGTATTTTTCCAATTCCATCCCATTCAATCGAAGAATTTTGGCACCCAAATTGGCCTGTATACTTACTGAAAACCCTCTTGGATTTCTGAAGATGAAGGAGATCTCTTCGACTTTTCTCTCCATCGCAAATTTCAGCAACGGCTTAACAAGGGAGCTGTATTCGACGGAATTATCTGCAATCGAAATATCTAGGGTTTCCATTAGCATTTGACTGTGCCGAGAAAACCTCTCCATCGACGCTTCAACGAATTTCTTGAAATTTTCAAGCCTCTTCTCGAAAGTGGGACGTGGACGTCGAAGATCTGAGTAACGGTACTGCAGAATTGGATAACAACTCCAGAATCTTCTCCATCGCCTGGATAGGATGGCTGTCCTCGCGGCTTTCGCCGGGGAGCTTATGCGACGAAGGATTTGGTGGATGATTTCTTCCGGCAATTCTGAGATACGATCTCTGCTGCGATCATTGTCGTTGGTGGCTGATCTGGTTCGCTTGTTCGTCGTCGCAGCCGCCATTGATGAGTTTAATAGAAACAACAACTCCTGACAGAAGAAACACTCTCAGAAATCTACGGAGGATCTCTCCTCCGTCCCGGAACTCTCGTTCGAAACCGCCGTCAGTCCATGATTCTTGGATCTCATGGCCTCGTCAGATACTATTACAATGGGCCTCGTCAGATACTATTACAATGGGCCTCGTCAGATGGCCCATTTCTACATCATCATGGCCTGTATTGAGTCCATGGATCTGCGGGTCCAAGCCCAATACAAGCCCATTTAAAACTCCCAGTTGTTCTCAGCAAAAGAACAAAACTAGAAAAAATCGAAAAAACAGAGAAAGGTCAACAAAGGATCTAAAATTGAGATCAAGAACAAGTCTACAAGCAAGCAAATCCACACTTTGAAAACGCGTAGTTTCTGTGAAGAACATGTGGGGCCCAGTCTAGGACACGACATCGCCAGGAACCTCCCACGTAAGCACGTAAAATATTATTAAACTAATTAAGTCCACACAGAAACTGACACTCACAGCCGCCAGTCATTTGAAAGCAAAACCTTAACATTAATTAATAAACAAAGACGACTTACAATTGACTTCAAAATCCGTTTCTTAACTATAAATAAGCTTGAAAACCTTCTCTAAATCTCATCCTTAAACCAAACAAACTCATAATCTCAACCCTCTCAGCTTCTTAATCGCAACCATGATGGTAAGATCTCGTCACAAAGAATTTACGAGCTCGTTTGGAAATTAGAGTTTTTTGAAATTTTGGTTCTTATTAACTACAAGTTCAGGGGCTCAATTGTTTTCTAATCTTTTGATTCGGAATCAAATCTCAAATGCCAAGCATCTTTACTGCTTGGAATTTTTTCCATATTAATTATTTTTTGCTAATTATGATTGCAGCAAGTGGTGCTTAAGCTGGATCTGCACGACGAAAGAGACAAGCAGAGAGCTCTGAAGCGGGTAACGGGGATCACAGGTGTTGACTCTGTATCTATGGACATGAAAGAGAAGAAGTTGACGGTGACCGGAGACTTTGACCCGTGAAAGTAGTGAGCAAGTTGAGGAAGCTATTTCACACGGACATAGTCACCGTCGGTGAGCCCAAGAAGCCGGAGGCGAAGAAAAAGAGGAAGGAGGAAAAGACAAAAAGAACCCTGAACCAGTACTGATTCCGTACATCTATAATTACAGTGCTTATAATCCTCACCCGAATGGTTACTATCATAATTACGGACGGTATGCTCATGTGGTTAATGATGATCCTAATGCTTGTGTAATTATGTAACATTTTGAGCGGTGAAATAAAGGATCGATGTTACTTTCATTTATTAATTAAATTAGCTTGATTTGCGGTTTATTGAATGATTACTAATTAACAGGTTCAGTTATGAATTATGATTAGTTGATTAGATTAAGCGGCCAATTGGTTATGACTTCTGATGAGATGACGGACTCCGAAGTCCGATGTCAATGCGTTGACTTTCCAAGAAAAACACCGTCGCTAAAATCCTTTTGTGACGGAAATTAAGTTTTTAACGACAATTTTTTCATTGCAGAATGTCAAATTTTTGTAGCGAGTAATGACCTATATATGTTACAAAATACTAGACAAGGTCGGCCATTGGCCTATTTGTGCTTAAATTGGTCGGTATTTGAAATGATATTCTTCTTTCTAATTATTAGTAATAAAAATTAAATATTATAAAAAATAATAATAAAAATTAAAAAACTTTATCTATTTTTTTTTTTTACAATTTAGTGATTAAAAATGTGAAGATATAATAAATTGTTACAATTCAGTTATGAAAATTATGGTTCTTATTCTAAAGAATAAAATATCTTGTATTAAAATGTATATAAAAAATATTGTAAAATTTGACTTTGGCATCATGGCATGTAAACGCCAAACAGTTAAATTTAAATTTATTATTTCCTAGCGGAATAATAGAAAAATAATGTTTTTTTTGGCCAATTCCTAGAATCATGGGAGAGAAGGAATTTGAAAAAAATGATGACATGTCAACTGAAAAATCTCATTTCTGCATATATATATACTAGCTTTTTTTGCCCGCCCGTTGGCGGGCCGCAACCTTGCAGTATATAATTTTGAACTTTATTTTGAAGGAAGAATAAACAATTTGAGAGAGAAGAGTTACATTCTTATTAGGAAAAATTATCTCTCGCATTCATAATTTATAATACGTTAATCTCAACGTTCTTGAATTTGTTAAATTCACATAGTATTTTAAAAATGTAGTTTGTAAACATTATGTTATACGGATAACCATTCAAATTAAGCATGTTGCTTCAAGAACAACAAATAGTTATCTATCTGGTTTTAATATCAAAATTTTGTTTGGTTTTAAAAAGACTAATTAATTTTAATTACATGCTCAAAATTAACTCTTTAAGTACTTAAATTCTAAAAATAATGAAGGCCCTGAAGAATAAAACTCTAAACTCTTTAAAGTCTAAATATGTTTACATCCTTAATTGATATGATGAAAATTAAATAGGAAATAACATATATTAAAGTGATATAAATTAAATAAAAATATAAGTACCTACAATACAATATAATATGTTTGCATATGTTGGTTTCTTCGAATTTTTTGGTTGTTGTTTTCTTTCTAGATTGTTATAAATTTTAAATTCCTATTTTTAAATATAATGCTTTTAAATGAATAATAACTGAACTTTATTTCAAGGTTATTTTTGTTATATTACTAAAATCTTATATGTGGAAAACCCCGATTAATGTGAGTCTACATGAAATTCAAATGACGATATAAAATTTATATTCATTTTAATGGTTGGTATGGAGTGGGGAAATTCAAAATGTTGTTGGGTAAGGAATGATATCGCATTGACCGTACTCAAACTATCATGTTGTTAAAAATATTTGTAGTTAATTTAGAAATCGTAATACATGATTACATGAGTCTCAATTAACTTCATTTATCATGTTACTGCACGTAGTATCAATATACAGTGATATTTATTTTTATTTTTTTGTGTCATTTTATTATTTACCTTTTCATAGGTTGAGTTATATCTAAATTAGTTTGGATCACATTCTATTTTAACTATATTTTTTGGGTTTAAAATAAAATATATGAATCATAGTTGTTTTTTTGAATGATATGAATCATAGTTATTAAAAGGAGTTAAACATATATATTTTATGTATATTATAGATTTATTTTAGTATTAAAGTAATAATAAATATTTCCTATCATTCTAAGTCTATAGTTTTCATTGTAATCATAGTAATCTCTATTTTCTTTATCCACCTCATTTTAATTATTTTTTATCTTAGCTCTATTATTATATATTTAGGATGATAGTTTTATGGGCCAATTTTATGATGATTATTAAAATTTAATTTTTTTTTGTAATAATGAATGTGTTCTCATAAGATAATGTTTATATAGAAAACTGATTGCATTTATCTAAAAACCGTTTCACTGATTTGTATTGTAGAATTATAGAATAGACCTTTTCCTCCCTTTTTAGTCAATGAAACTTTTTTTTTACTATTATAACCCATGTTTGAACCCTCTTTTAATATAATTAATTTATTTGTGTATCTTTTCAAATAACATTTTAGATTAATGGATAATTTAATTCTTTATATATAATTTCGTTAAAATTCTCATTTAGTTTTGACGATAATGGTTGGCTTAAGTGAACATATAAATAAATATTTATAAAAAGAGATTCATTATATGAAATAGTAGATATTGGATACATAATAGATTATAGTATAAAATAATGTTTTTAAATTATTTTCAGTGTTTAAATTTTTTTAAATATTTTTATCTTTTTTGCATTGAAAATTTCATTTTGGGATATGAATCATTTAGAATAAGCTTTTACTAATATTCATACAGTCACAACTTAAAAAAAAAAAAAAGATAAAATGAAAATAAGATCTTTGATTGATTGAAAATGAAAAATGCATATGATTATTTTATAGAGTAAACTGGAAATTAAAATTATTTTGTATGAAAAATTAATTAATTTTATTGAAATACTAAAATTAGCGGGGATGTACACTTTTGAGGTTTTTAAATAAGAGAAAACAAAAGAAAGGATGCTAATGTGAAAGGAGAGATAATACTAAGATTATGGAACATAAAAGTTTATTTTTATTAATTTTGGAAAAAAAAACGTGGGTGGTTTTCCATTGCATTATTTTAATTATTTATAATGTTTTTATTTTTGACATAATTTAATATTAATTAATTACTTAATGATAATTGGTAGAATCCCTAAACTCAAGGAGAAGAAGAATAAAAGGGGTCTCTTTTATATTTGCATAATAATAACTAGCTTTTTTGCCCGCCCGATGCGGGCTTGATGAGTAAAATAATATTTTCGTCAAGAAATTATCTCTCCTATTCATAATCTTACAACTTTCTTCAATGTCTTTCATAAAAAACTTTATTTCAATGTTATTTACTTTGTTAAATTCGAAAAATATAAAAACATAATGTAATGCCGATGGCGGAGTTAGGACTCAAGTAGACCCTGAACTCGTTACATGAAATGCAATAGGTCGAACAAATTTTTATACAAAAATACACATATTTTTGCTATATGGGTCTGGGGACCTTGGGCCCGGACCCAGGGTTGACTCCCCCTGGCTTCGCCACTGAGTAATACTCGATGTATATCTAACCATTCAAATTAAACCTATTGAAAGTCACCAACTATTCATAAAATTACTTTTGAAAAAAATATTCATAAGATTAATTATAAGAATTGTTTGTAATGTGATTATTCTAGATATAAAAGTTTTCTCGAAAAAAACGATAAATAGGATTAAAATCAAGGAAAGCTATAAGTTTATGATAAAGAAATAATAATATTAAGAAATATCTCTTGCATGGGATAATACCTTCACTATTTTGATATTTATCTCGATCGAAGTGTGTTATGTGAAATTTTTATCCCTAACATGTTCTATAAAGAATGTAACTTTACAATAAAAGGTTATGTCATTGGAATTAAGAAACGGGAAAGCATAATTTTTTTAACAAAGTCAACGACATTCATAGATAATAAAAATTAACTATATGAAGGTTCACGTGTGATATGCAAACATTGTCTTTATTCTATTATGTTGAAAATAGATTATGTAAATAAAATCAAATTGTTTTATGATCGACAACGTTGGGAAAAAAATATGATTGAAAATTTTAAATTATTTAAAGAGTTTTTGTTAAGAATTTTATTATTGGTTGAAGTTCCAGTTGTAGAGGAAAGTAGAGGAAAATGTAGATTGATGTTCGGTAGCGTTGGAAAATATGATTGAAAATTTAAATTATTTAAAGAGCTTTTTAAAGAATTTATTATTGGTTGAAGTTCTAATTTTAGGGGAAATAGGGGAAAATATAGTTGACGTTCGACCAGTTGGCCGATGTAAAGTTTGACCGATTAGCTAAATAAATTATTGATTATATGATACTTAATTATAATTAATAAATGTGAATTTTTGTTATAAACGAAAATATTTTTGTGATTTTTTCTCTTAAGCCCAATATTTTTATATTACTAAAATAATATTTTTAAATATATATTATAGAAATGATAAATTTAAATTTATTTAGGTTTTAATTATATCATTTTATTTTTTTATCCCTAAGATAATGTTATTGTAATCAAATAGCATTAAATTATGATAATATTTAATAGGGAAAATAGCACTCTCCCCCTCTCTACTTTGTCAACTTAATAGATTGCCCACTGTACTATAAATAGTTCTTTTTAACCCCCTTCTACTTCGACCACTTTGACTTTTGGGTCCTTCTTTTCAACTACCGTATTTTAATATTAACTTTGGGCACATTTGCACATCGAAGAAGAGAGATATTGGATGTAGGAGACAAAGAGTTGGGCAGAGAAGGCAGAGAAGTAAATTGAGGAGATATCACGAAAAGTATAGTGAAATACGAATGATTTTAAAACCACACGTTTTATTCATCAATTTCATCTATCTAATTATATATATTTAAAATTCCTAATTAAAAAATGCTTAGTAACCTAATACGTAGTTATTGGAGCTAAATGTGCATTAATCAACGCGAGGAAGATGAAAGCTGCAACAAAAGGAGCCGAATTGCAAAATGGTCAAAGTAAGAGGGCGGTAAAGAGAGTGATTTATAGTGTAGGGTGCTATCTGTTAAGTTGGCAAAGTAGAGATGGGCAAAGTGTTATTTTCCCTATTTAATCATATAAGTCATATAAAAAAAAACTACATGTGGGATAATTTCAATAGAAAATCATTTATAAACAAATAGAACACCAATCTATCAATGTTTGTAGACAAAATGTATAAAATTTGACTGAAAGATTGTAAAATTATATCTAGTGTACTTCCATAGGGTATCCATAAACCCAAATAATAAATTTTAGTAACAAAAGTTGTTTTTTTTAATAGGTCTAACAAAATTCATAATAACATGTATTAAAAAATACAAAAGTAAAGTTTACATTGAACATGATCAAAATTTTCTTATAATATTGAGTCCAAAATTATGATGGATGAAATATAAATGAGAAATTATAGTGAAAAATTGGAGAACTTTTGCTTGAGATAGTGAATAATGAATTAATTACAATAATTTTGCCTCACTTTCTTAAATCAGTTTAGCCCTTTTTAACAAAATTTGATGTGTGTATGCCTAACTTGCAATTGACATTGGAGCGAGTAATGATATTTATTTTTCAACATGTCCTAGCCCACCTTGTTTTTTTTACTTTCATTCAGTTAAAATTTAATTTTAAGACTCAATTTATTGAATAATAATAATAAAAAATTAGAGAATCATTGTTATCAAACTAATCAAATATGGTCTTTATTCGATAAGAAAACAATCAGCTTTAATCATGATGATTGATGAAGATAACTATAAAAGCCAATTCTCTTATTCTATTGGTTGAATAATTTACATTTAAGCTCATTAGAATGTTTGTTAAATAATTACAATTTGAATTGATGAAAATAATTTAATTTACGTAAATAATAAATATTAGAAACAATATGGAAAATATATATATGTTATGCGCTTATTGAAATTTTAATAAAAACAAATGCAAAATATATATTTATGCGTTTATTGAAGTTTTAAACAAAACTCGGTAGCTAGTTATTACTATTATCGGACTGATTGTAATGAAATATTAAACATTAATCCAATAAAATATTTACAATAAACTTATTATTTATTAACATTTAAATGAAATAGGTAAAAAAAAGTTTTAAATGAAACGAAAGAAATGCAACTAAATCCCACCATAGTGAAGGGTAAAAAACGTGGGAGAGAATAAAATAAAAGTCAACAATCTTTCTCTCCTCTCTTTCTTTTATCCTCACAAATCAAATCGTGGCAGCTCCAAGCTTCTCTCTTGATTCCTTAGGTCATCCACAACAACTAAGACTCCAAGTAAGCTCCAAAAGCTTGGGCCAAACATGTGTTGGACCCATAACACACCACCCAATGAATAGGGCCATTGTAAAGCTTAGGAGGAGGATCAGTAGTAAAAAATTCTACAGTGATATCAAACCCATCATTTTAAATATTTTCATAACAAAATGAATTGTAGGTGAATCGAAGAGCCCAGAAGGAGTAGTAGTTAAAAGCATATGGTGTAACTATTGAATTACATCTCTTAACTTGATTTTAAATTCACAGACTTAATGAGATAAAATGAATTATTCTTGCCTTAGCCCTTAACCCTTACATGTATAGAATTTACAAATACTAGTCTCTAATTCTATAAGATTAAACTATACCCAATATATAAATCCTTGTATCATTAGTTAATTGCAACTTTGTAGAGCACAAACATGTAAAAGTATATTATTTCGGTACTAAACCATTTCTAACTTAATCAACCATTAACGAGTCTATAATAATATCTATCTATCTATTATCTATTATAATATATATAGGAATATAAAAGACCCCTCTTTTATTCCTTCTCTCCTTAAATGTAGCAAATTAGCCAATCAAAATTATCTTATTAATTAATTCTTATTTAAATATTTAAATAATAAATAATAACAGAAAATAATTTTTTACTACTGATCCTCCTCCTAAGCTTTACAATGGCCCTATTCATTGGGTGGTGTGTTTATGGGTCCAACACATGTTTGGCCCAAGCTTTTGGAGCTTACTTGGAGTCTTAGTTGTTGTGGATGACCTAAGGAATCAAGAGAGAAGCTTGGAGCTGCCACGATTTGATTTGTGAGGATAAAAGAAAGAGAGGAGAGAAAGATTGTTGAGTATTTCAGTCACTTCAGCTCGTTCAAGAGACAATCTTGAGAGATCACATCGTTGGTTTGTCCACAATTCGGTGTGAGCTTTAAGGACTCTTGGGGGTACGTTTTGACCGATGGAATCTTTGTTTGGAGGTCTGGTTCACGGGAATTGGTATTGGACAGTAAGGGCTCTATAGTGGGGTTTGTAGGAATCATGAAGAAAACCTACATCACTACCTGTTTCAGTGCCCCAAGGCGGCAGAATTGTGGAATCGATGCCTTCCGGATATTCAGGTTCCGCAGGCCAACCACACTTTCTTTTCCTGGTTCTTAGGAATTGCGGAGGAAACAGGAGGTTCAACCAAAGCGGTTAAAGCGGTGGCTTTGTGCTGGAATATTTGGAAAGCTCGGAATGAGTTTTACTTTCAGGGGGCGTACCCTACGCTTAATCATATTCGGACTGTCTTCCTTGCGAGCTCGAGGATTGGGGTCAACAGATTACTCCTACGACAACTAACGCCTTTGGACCCAGCTCTCATCTCTCAACTCTTATTTCCCCACCGCCAAGTATCCCTTCTTTGAAAATACACTGTGATGGATCATTTTTACATGATTCGCAGCAGGCGGCTTACGGAGTGGTTATCACTAACTCTGCGGGCAAATAATTGAGGGGAAAGCCGGACCTTTTACTGCAATTCTCCAATTGTTTCTGAAGCAAAAGCTATTCTGGAAGCAACTCAGTACGCCTATTCACTTTCTTGGAGGACTCCCTGTGTGATTTTTTCGGATTGCCTTGAACTCGTCAAAGCGGTTAATGGTTCGAAACACCAGTGGCCATGGGAATGCTTCGGTTACCTAGGGAGAATTTTGGATCTTAAAGCATCTTTAAATGATGTTAGTTTCATGTTCACACCTCGAAGGGATAATGTTAAGGCGGACTGGGTGGCCAAAAATGCCAGACTCGGTCTCCTTCATGGAGATTGGGTTAACTCGTTGTAATTGTTTTTCAGATGCAATAAAGAAAGCGGTTTCACTTGTCAAAAAAAAATTCTCGAGATCTTCGATTGTAACTCACCTCCCTAGCCGCCAGCGGCTGTCCATGAGGCTTTGGAAGACAACGAAGATATATAAGGTTTATCAGTTAAGAGAAATCCTACAAGGCAGAGGTTGAACTCTTTTTTCCGAGGGCGACAATATCCTTGGAGAAGACTAATTCATCGTCAAGACACAGGGCTGATCAAGCTGGACTCAGGCGACAAGGAATCTGGTCCGAGAATAAAAAACGTGAAACCCTTTCTCATACGAGAGAAAACAATAAAAAAAGATTATAAGCTAAAGGTTGATTCTAAAATCGAAAAAGCAAACCATATATAGTAAGTTGATTTTATAAGTAAATTGCTTTTTCAAAAAGAAAGCTTTCATAGTAACACATGCATGAGATGCATCATTACTAGGGTGTGGAAATCGGTTTTTGGTTAATTCGGGTTGCCCAAACCCGAACCGGTCAATTATGGTTACCGATTAGCCAAAAACTGGTAGCTATATCGGTTCCGGTGTATGGTTTTGCCTAGAATCGGGTAAACAGTTATTGCGGTTAATTATTTGGTTAACTGACACAAACCGATTTTAATCGGTATACTTAAATTCTAGAATTTATGATTTTATGTTAAAGTTATTATGGTTACGTTTTACCACTTGGAAAACCCCGATTAATGTGAGTCTACATGAAATTCAAATGACGATATGAAATTTATATTCATTTTAATGGTTGGTATGGAGATGGGGAAATTCAAAATGTTGTTGGGTAAGGAATGATATCGCATTGACCGTACTCAAACTATCATGTTGTTAAAAATATTTGTAGTTAATTTAGAAATCGTATACATGATTACATGAGTCTCAATTAACTTCATTTATCATGTACTGCACGTAGTATCAATATACAGTGATATTTATTTTTATTTTTTTTGTGTCATTTTATTATTTACCTTTTCATATGTTGAAGCCTAAGAATTCCACTTGAGGATTTTGGAAAGCCATAAAAATAGCCATGCTATCATCTATCCCAGGGTCTGTATCAATAATAAGCTTCATTTGCGAGACTGAGAGTGACAGAGATAGTTCGCTTAGAAACGGAAGGGAACGGCAGAGGAGGATGTCTGACGGAGGAACGTAAGGTTGATGCTTGCTGCGATGACAACAACATTCTTAGGTGATCATCTCAGGTAAGGTTTGTACCTGAAGCGGGCAAGTAGCTCAATTATATCACTATCACTACCTAACATTTTTAATTATTAATTACTAATTATTAATTATTGAATGACGGAGAAATTTAGTAAACCTCACGGTTTAGGTGTCCACTTAATTTTTGGAATGTATGGTTATTTCCAGCGCTCCTGCGGAGGTTATCTAATGGAAAAAAAAGTTAAAAATTTATTGAATGACGGAGAAATTTGAGGTCAAATAAAACTTCAAAGTGTCAACAAAATCCCTTCCCTCCGTGGCTTTCATGACTCACACGAGTCTTCTCAAATAAAACTTGCAAACATGCTCAAATAAAAGCTCGAAATATGGCACGTTACTATGCTCGGCAATTTCTATGGTGACAACATTATTTTTGTCGTCACCATAATAACATTAAAACTGGTACTTTAAATTAACAAATTAAGTATTTGTATGAAAGTTGGTGCTTGTGAATTTAAATCGGATACCTACTATGAAAATTTTGGTACCTAAATTTAACAAATCAAGTACCTATTACGAAAAATGATACTTGCGAATTCAACTCATGTATCTATGTACTATGAAAAATTGGTACCCAAAATTATAAAAAAATTGTACCTTCAAAGTGTTGCTATGGTGACAACAAAAAATATGTTGGCACCATAGTAGATCCAACTATGCTCGATTGTGTTATCTCATTAATTTGTAAGCTTGATCTTGTTGATGAGTCATAAACCCTTACTTTTTGCAACTCGCATGAATGGTTGCGTTTTTTAATCATGACATTCACACTTTTCAATCATGAAGTATATCTGTTAAAAAGGTTTTTTCTTTAGATAACACAATCGAGCATAGTTGGATCTACTATGGTGCCAAGAAATGAGGTTAAACCTCTACGTTGAAAACGACAATGTGTAATTCACCATACACCAACAGTCACTAAAAATAAAAATACAGATACATAGGCAAACCATATCTGTCTCTATAAGTTTTTTTTTTTTTTTTGCCTCTATAGGGCTTTAGAGACAAATAACATATATGCCACTGTCGCTAAATTTTTTTAGAGGCAAAGTTTGACGAGCGAATTTATCGGGTTGAGAGTTCATTTAATTTTGTATTTATCATATTAAGAGTAAATTGTATCACAATTTGCTTATTTTTGGAAGATTTTTGAATTATTAAGATTGAGTTGAACTTAAAATGTTAACTTTTAGTTAATTGAAATTTTAAATTGGATTAAGTCGAGCCGAGTTGAGTCTAAATACTACCACAACGGGCCTCGTCAGATAGCCCATTTCTACATCATCATGGCCTGCTTTGAGTCCATGGATCTGCGGGTCCAAGCCCAATCAAAGCCCATTCAAACTCCAAGTTGTTCTCAGCAAAAGAACAAAATAGAAAAAATAGAAAAACAGAGAAAGGTCAACAAAGGATCTAAATTTGATATCAAGAACAAGTCTACAAGCAAGCGGATCATATTGGGAGCCCAAGGCTTAAATTTGGTCTACTAGACCAAATTGATATCAGCCATCGGATGTGAATGAAGGGTGAGGATTAAGTTGAACAAATTAAATGCAATAAAATATACAAACAATAAAAAAAATTAAAAAGCGAAAATATTGGACAAAATCCTATTGAGATTCCTGATTACACGCCAATAGCTCAGCTCCAAATTCTCCCTTTTTCGATTTCCCCAAAGCGCCGCAACCCCAAACGCCGACCTCTGAAACTCAAAGCTCCGACGCCGACCTCTGAAACTCAAAGCTCCGACGCCGCAACCCCAAAGCGCCGACCTCTGAAACCCCAAGCGCCGCAACCCCAAACGCCGACCTCTGAAGCTCAAAGCTCAAAGCTCCGACGCCGACCTCTGAAACTCAAAGCTCCGACGCCGCAACCTCAAAGCGCCGACCTCTGAAACCCCAAAGCGCCGCCCAGACCCGCAACCCCAAACCGCTGCCTAAACCTCAGAGCGCCGACCGCTGAAACCCTACATCTCCGACGGCGGTGAACTTCCAAAACCACACTGCTCCGACTCTGTCGTTTTCTGAAATCCCAAAGCTCCGACACCCGCATTCTTTCCCCTCTGCCGATTAGACAACCAGGCCGCATTCCACACCCGAAACAATTCCGTCGGCGAGTCAATTCCCGTCTGCGATTAGTCCCCGCTACAGGTAAGAGTTCGTTTGGGATCCAACTCTTCTTTTCTACGCCCTAAAGCCCGGTATATGGTACCTAATACTAATTCGAGTTTTTGTTCGTCCAATTCTTCCCCTGTTTCTGATTTTCAGTTCCGACGACCGACTTGGAATCCCTCGTTGTATTATCAAAATCATTATTGTAAATCTGGGAAGCAGTTGTCTGAGGTAAGTAGACACTACAAAAAAATGTTATTTGGCGTCGGTCATACACGCGTTTTAGCGTCGGTCATGACCGACGCCAAAATAAATAGCGTCGGTCGGCAAGACCGACGCCAGATTCGGTGACGCTATATTTTAGCGTCGGTCGTTTGGTCAACCGACGCTAAAATAAAGCACGACCGACGCTAAAATATGGGTTGACCGAATGGGTGGCCGACCAACCCAATTTTTTCGTTTTTTATTTTCAATTTTTATATTCGTTTTTTATATTCGATTTTTATTTTCGTTTTTATTTTTTTTATATTTTCATTTTTCATTTTCGTTTTTCAATTTCAGGTAGATCTAGTTTTTTACATCCTCTACTCCGATTTGGATTTTTTGTCCTCAACTACTAGATCTAGACATAGATCTATAGATCTGGGTTAAATTGTAGATCTGAGGAGGAGGAGGAGGAGGAGGAGCCTTGGAAGAGGTTCTAAGGAGGAGGAGGAGACGTCGGACGGCAGACGATGGATGGCGGCGGCGGCTGGGTGGAGGCTCGGTGGTCCGACGCCGGCGGTCCAAGCTCCGCCGACGGTAGGTGAAAGTGGTGGGGGGGGGTGTGTCGTGTTGGGTGGGAGAGGAGTTGGGAGGTTTTTTGGGTGGGAGAGGAGAGGAGTTGGGTGGGAGAGGAGTTGAGAGGAGAGGATTGAGAGAGGTGAGAATGTGAGATTAGGGTTAGGATGTGGGTTTAAATACTTACGTGTTTTAGCGTCGGTCAATGACCGACGCTAAAACGCGTGTCAACCGACGCTATATAGACGTTTTAGCGTCGGTCACAACCGACGCTAAAGTGTTTCTGTTGACCGACGCTGATCTAACCGTCTGGTTAACCAAAAAATCGAACCAAGGAAGGCATATAGCGTCGGTTGCCATGCTAATTTTAGCGTCGGTCGACCATCAGCCGACGCTAAAAACGCGAAGTCACCTATTAGCGTCGGTCGTTTGACCGGCCGACGCTAAATTGCTACGTTTCAACCGACGCCAAACAGCTGTTTTTTTGTAGTGAGAGGCTTTCCCATGTTTTTAAATCGAACCTCGAGCTTCTGTTCATGCTCCGTATGAGCTTCTGTTACTGTTTCTAAGTGTTACTATTTCTGAATTTGGTGTTTGGCTGTTCAACTAATTGCTCAAAGGAAGTTTAGCTGCTGGCGTTAGGTGTTCAAATATGGTGTACTAGGACAGTTAGTTAAGTGTTCAAATATGGTGTACGAGGACAGTTAGTTAAGTGTTCAATTATGGTGTACTAGGACAGTTAGTTAAGTGTATTAGTTCAATCTATGGCTGATCTCAATTTGGTCAAGTTAATCCTAGTTGTTTGGTGTACTAGGACAGTTAGCTTGTAGTAACTGTATTATTACAGCTTGTAGTAATTGTATTGCACACCTGACTATGCTGAAGTTAACATTTATATTTGAACTTTGCAGGAACAATGCCAGAAACTCTATACACTAAGTGCAGTCCGAATAGGATTGTAGAAGTGATGAAAGGGTCTTCATGCGAGCCAAATTGAAATCATTGAGCGAGCTGGGGTTTAGTCGCTCTTCATACATCAAACAAGCACCAAATATAGTTAACTTCCGTGATGATAAGCCCAGCGAATAAACCTGTAAATGGAAAGAAGTTGTAAACATTGTTTGCGTACAATAACCATGTCCTAGAACAAGGACACGGTATAACGTGAACTAGTACATCACACAAAAGGCTTATAATAAAGTGTACATCATCGATCACCCCGTCCTAGGACAAGAACAAATTAAAACATGAACTAGTACAGCAAACAACCATGTTTTGAAAATAGTGGAAATAAAATAGTCTTCTTCAAATTGGAAGACGCATCCGCCGACGGAACATTTGAAACTAACAAAAAACACGAGGCTTTCAGTTGACTGAAATATAAAGCATGACAAATAAGATGATAGAGCAGGAGTAGAAAATACATCGAACAATTAACAAACCTTCTTCAGTACCGATGTCATTCCAATCATCATCATTATTTGAACTTCAATATGCTCGTCATAATCTTGTTCGTACGTGAAATCTGGCAATATGTTAAGGTCGATTTCCAGAGACTTGTTCAGATCGAACCAACCATGATTATCCATGATTGATTATTATATTACCAGGATTGTAAAAGAAAGAAAGAGCAAGAGAATGGGTTAAAAGGAAGAGCAGGATTGTTGGTGGTGTTTGAAGAGAGAGAAAGAGATAAAGAAACGGCAAAAAGAAATATTCTTTGATATGAAGAGATAAAGAAACGGCAAAAAGAGAAACAAAATTAACTAAGGGGTCGTTTGGTATAGGGGATTGAGAATTAGGGGAAATATGAACATAAGGGAATGGTGGAAAAGTGTTTGTTAAAAGTTGGAGGATGTTAAATTACATTGTTTTGGTATGTATATTTGGTAAAGAAAATAGGAGGGGAAGACAGTGGGTCCCTGATGGGCCCGGCCCGACGAAGTCCTAAGGCCCACACGACGGCCCACGAGGCGATCCACATGGCGGCCCGAACACAGCGGCTAGGGCAAGGGGTCTGGACCCAGGCGGTAAATCAGATGGGCCGAACAGGCAGGCCCAGGAAGTGGAGTGAGGCCCAAAGCGACGGCCCAGCTCGGCGCCTCCTAGGGTTACTCGGCGACACTTAGGTTTCCAAGACAGAGCGGACACGTGTCAACATCCTATGGGAGCTACGAACGAGTGGCTAAGATTCAGCCTTAGCGACCAAGGCAGGGGTACTATAAATACCCCGTACACCCTATTAACCAGGGGACAACACTTTTACCCAGCGGACAAACGCTCCGCGGTACGTCACTCTCCTTCCTATCTCATTCCTTAAACTGATCGCCTCCCCTTTTCCTTGAACTGACTACCCTCACACTACTTACGAGGTACAACACTCCGCGAGGACCAACAAGCTTGGGCCTCCACTATTGGACCAGGCGACCAGGCTGGAACATCCCATTATTCTATTTGGGGGAAGTCAGAATTTCTGATAAAAGTAGAAATTGTCAGAATACACATTCTGGAGACAATAAGAAACTCTGGTTATCTGAAATACAAACCCCAGCTCCATTAGACCGTAAACAAACAAGGATATCTCAGAATACAGAGTTTCCAACAAACACAGCTGGATTTCCCCTATACCAAACGACCCCTAACTAAGATTCTCCAAAATTTCCGCTGCGTGTAAATGCGGATAGTAATCTCTCCAATATCAAATAAATAGCCGCATATTTATTAATTATATTAACTGTCCAAAATATTAAATGATTGATAGGATATTTAATAGTAAATGATTTGGTTTGGGTTGATTTGGTCCGTCACTAAAAAAATTGCCACAAGCCAAGCAAATCCACACTTTGAAAACGCGTAACATGTGGGGCCCAGTCTCGGACACGGAATCACCCACGTTTACACGTAAATATTAATATACTAATTAATCCCACACAGAAGACTGACACTCATTGATCTCTCTAGCTAGTCAGTTACAACTCTGCTGTGTAAATTAAATTGAGGTAACAACCTCAGTCCCTCTCTTGGAAATTTATTACTAGAGGCAGGACAGGCCAGCACTGGCCGGCCGTGACTATGAGTCTTAAATTAATAAACAAAGACGACTTAGATTTGACTTCAACAGTTTAATCTTGTTTCTTTACTATAAATAGGCTTCAAAGCCTCTCTATATCTCATCCTTATTAAACCAAACAAACTCCCAATCTCAGCTCAGCTCTCTCTCGATACAATCTCAATCCTCCCAGCTTCTTAATCGCAACCATGAAGGTAAGATCTCGTCACAAATATTGTTATTCGTACGATTATAAACGCTATGTTTTGAGATTTGAGATCATGTAATGTTGCATACTCATTTACAATTTTTTGTCAATGCGTAGAATCTTAGATTATGCTAAGAAAAAACATGAAATTCTTCGAGTTTCTTGATTCATAATCAAATCTCAAAGTCGAGACATCTTTATGCTTTTAAAATTCTTTCAATTTGATAAATGGTTGCTATTTTGATACATGATTGCAGCAAGTGGTGCTCAAGCTGATCTGCACGACGTAAGAGACAAACAGAGAGCTCTGAAGCGAGCCGCCGAGATCACAGGCGTTGACTCTGTATCTGTGGACATGAAAGATAAGAAGTTGACGGCGACCGGAGACTTTGACCCGGTGAAGGTAGTGAGCAAGTTGAGGAAGTTGTTTCACACGGACATAGTCACCTTCGGTGAGCCCAAGAAGCCGGCGAAGGAAGAGCCGGCGGCGAATAAAACAAAGGAAGGTGGAAAAGACAAAGAGAACCCTGATCCAGTACTGGTTCCGTACTACTATAATCCTCACCCGTGCGGTTATTATCATAATTACGGACGGTATGCTTACGTGGTTAATGAGGATCCTAATGCTTGTGTAATTATGTAACATTTTTTATTGGGAAATATATGGTGTTGCTTTTTGTTGAGACTTGAGAGTCATAGGAATAAGGAGGAGAGCTTGATGTTCTCTAAGTCAAGGAGAAGTAGTTTGAAGCTGTGGGTTACATTATTCTAGGACGGTGCTTGTAAGGGATCTTAATCCCTGGTTAATAACAGAGGAAGTTCTCTTCCTGAGGTTAATAACAGAGGAAGTTCTCTTCCTGAGGTCATTTTAATGAGTGGAGCTACCGGATTTGTGGCATCGTTCATCACCTACCTGAAGTGATTGACCTGTGTAATTACCAGACGAAGTACAGACACTGGAGTTCAGGTCTAGGAAACAATCGGTCTCATCGCTATCACAAATACCCTCTCAACAGTGTTTTCTGATCAACGACGACTTAAAACCTCCGGCGAATATACATTGAAGCCGAACTCCGGTATGGCCGCTTAATAAATTTTTCAATTTGATTATCAGAACTTACGTTCCCCATAGATTCTGCATTACCCCTTGATTATTTTCAGACTTATACTCTGAGGTTAAGTATGCATATGAGTTCAAAATCAAGTTACGAGATGTAATTCGATAATTAAGCTCTTAGCTATTGTATATTATTTATTTATTGAGCATTGAAAGCTTTACAATGCGGTGTCACTAGAAACCGCCATAGAGTCTCTAATGACACCATATGCTTTAACAATTACTACTTCGGCTCTCCGATTCACCTACAATTCATTTTGTTATGCAACTCCTCCTCCCGTGCTTTACAATGGTCATGTTCATTGGGCGGTGTGTTATGGGTTCAACCCATGTTTGGCCCAAATTTTTAGTATTGTTTGCCTCTCTTTGAGCCCACTTGGAGTCTTAGTTGTTGTTGCGGACCTAAGGGGTAAAGAGAGAGAAATTTGGAGGAGCCGCAATATGATTTGTGAGGTTAAGGCACAAAGAAGAGAGGAGAGAAAGATTGTTGAGTGTTTCAGTCACTACATCAGGTCAGACCATTCAAGAGACGATCTTGGGAGGACACATTAATTGTTGGTTTGTCCTCAAATTTGTGTGAGCGTTGAGAAATCCTGGGGCTACGTTTTGACTGCTGGAATCTTTGTTTGGAGGTTTGATTCGACGGGTATCAGTAATGGAGTATTGCAGTTGTGTTCTGGGTAAAATTCTTCACATTTTTCTCTCTTCTCTTTGTTACTCTCTCATTTATGGTACTAGAGTTGGTGGGTTGTGAACATTTCTAGGTTGTACGTGGGTTCTTTTTCCCTCAATTTCATAATAAGAGAAGGAAGTGTTGACTCTTTGCAAGTCCCGTTATTTTCACTCTTCACACGAAGGGATTTTACACGGAAAAAATCGTGTGTTGTCTTATTTGCATTTGACCGTACTTTCATGCATTTGGTTGATTGTTTTGGTGTTGATATTTTATGTAGTTGGTACACTATCGGAGACCTAGTACGGTGGACTAGTTGGTGTGGAACGGTCCAAACACACACTTTGAAAAGTAAGATGATAAAACGCGTCGTTTCTGTGTTGAAAAGTGTAGGCCCCAAGAATACCGTTAGGAACCTCCCACGTAAGCACGTAAAAATTCCTACAGCCGCCAGTAAAACCTAAGCACAAACAACGTTGACTTCGCATTGACTTTCAACACTTGAACCTTGAAAGCACTCATCATTTTCTAAGCCTATATATACCCTAAGCATTAACCTTCACTAACTCTCATCCTCACCCCAATCTCAACTTTCTCTCTCTACAAAATTTTCGATTCAACCATATATACTCCGCTCAACTTCGTTACTCGCAATCATGAAGGTACATAATATCTCGTTAATCATCTTCGTAAAAATTCGTTACAACATTTCTGTCATGATTAATCGTTACATCCCAATAATTCTACTTACTGGGAGAGGGTTCAGATCAGGGGCGGATCTAGGGGGGAGCCCGGGTGAGCCCCGGCTCACCCCCTTTCGGTCCCGTCCTTGAAAATCGAGTATATGTTTAGTGACGGAGCTATGTTGTAATGGTTAGACTGTTAGAGTAATTCCAAGAATTGGCATATAGTGTAATGGTTAGACTGTTAAATTAATTCCAAGAGGTTCCAGGTTCAAACTTGTCGTTACAATATCTTTTTATTTTATTTATTTTTCCTCTAACTTTAAAGCTAAAAGTCTAAAACCTAAAATATTGTTTAATTTAATCATAAACAAAACGTAATTAAGTCAATTTATCTTGTGGATCGACTTATTTGTCTCGTTTTGATTGTTCCGATCTTTACTGTTACAGGTGAACGCCTATTTTCGGCGATGAAGATAGTGGTGACTAGGCTACACAATAGTTGATAGTTTAATCATATATGTTAAGTGTGATATACTAGAAAATTATAGTTTAGATGCGATTTGAGTGATTTCAATGATATATTAGAAAATTTTTCCTTCGATTTTGGCTCAGTGCATGATTCAATCTTGGATCCGCCCCTGGTTCATATTAGTTTCTATACACGTTATCAATAATTTTAATGTTGCTAATGCTTCTCTATGATTGCAGCAAGTTGTGCTTAAGCTTGATATCCACGACGAAAGAGAAACAGAGAGCTCTGAAGCGAGCGACCGAGATCTTAGGCGTTGACTCTGTATCTATGGACATGAAGGATAAGAAGTTGACCTTGACCGGAGACTTTGACCCGGTGAAGGTAGTGAGCAAGCTTAGGAAGCTGTTCACACGGACATAGTCTCCGTGGGTGAGCCCAAGAAGCGGAGGCCAAGAAGCCCGATGATGGAGGAAAAGACAAAAAGAACCCCGAGCCAGTACCGGTTCCGTACTACTATAATTACAATTACAGTAATCCTCAGCCGAGCAGTTATTATCATAATTACGGACGGTGTTGCTTATCGTGGTTAATGATGTCCTATTGCTTGTGTAATTATGTAACATTTTTTATTGGGAAATATATGGTGTGCTTTTAATTGTTTAATTAAATTAGCTTGATAATTACGATTTATGGATATTGCTATACTAATATTCAGTTATGAATTATGATTAGTTGGATTGGATTAACGGCCAACTGGTTATGACTTATGATGACGACTCCAATCTCAATGAGTTGACTTTTCAGTGTGCTGATGAAAGGGAGAAATGTAGAATAGTCAAACTGATGATAATCAGTTGATTAATAAATCAATTTTGACTGAAAAAATTGAGATTATGATTTTGGAGTACTTATTAAGTTATTATTATACATGAGAATTGATACTATGATTCAATGAATCTTTCCATTACTAAGGTAAGATTATGTTAAAATTAATCGCATGTCATCATCGTCTTATATTAGCACATATAAATTTTATTATGGGTCAGATGACTTTTTTGTTGAGCTATTTGTTAACAAATGTTACAACGTAAGGTGGTTGTTTATTATACATATATATGACATTATTTTAATATAGTGATCGGATACTATATAGCTCTTTCATAAGTATACGAATGCACGACAAGAACTATTAACGAACTGAGTTACAAATGCATAGATTTAGAAATCGTGACTTATCATACACAACATATAAAAAATGGATATAAAACATAAACAAGTTGCATAAAATTCAGTTTAGTCTATAACCTTAATTAACAGAATTAAACCACCAAACAAACGAAAAAAAACAAAACAACAATGAATTAGAATCATCCTGATAGATCATAACCCTACTTAAGGAGTGATTGGAATGATACGAACTTTCACGGATCTTTCCAGGAAAGCGGATGAGTACCTTCCTTTTTCATTTTGGCTTTTGTTGTCCCACGCCAAAACGACGCCGTTTTATGATACGAAGAAGTAGAGGAAAGCGCAGGCTTCTTTTGGTTATACGTGTCACAATTCTATTGGTCCATTTGTAGTACCAAAATTGAAATTCGGATGCTTCCCTGTTCCCACGTCAGCACGTAATTATTATTATTTCGTTATTTAACTAATAATCCCCACTCTTTCAACTAGCCACACACAGCCGCCAGTAACGGAAGAAGCTAACCAAATAAACAACGACGACTCAGTATTGACTCGGAAGAGTTCAACTCACTCATCTTCATTCTTCCACCACTATATAAACCCCCCCTCACGCATATCCTTCTCTAAATCTCATCCTCACACCTCAACTCAAATCTCATTTCAACTCTCTCTCTCTCTCTCTTTCTCTCTCATCGAATTTCAATTTCAACTTCTCAATCGCAATCATGAAGGTAAGATCTCAATCTCGTCAATCAGCTGATCAATCAAGAGTTAAATTGCTTTTCCCCCTTTGATTATGGTTTCTAATTTTGATTTACGATTGCAGCAAGTGGTGCTTAAGCTAGATCTGCACGACGACAAAGACAAACAGAGAGCTCTGAAGCGAGTAACGGAGATCTCCGGCGTCGACTCTGTCTCCATGGACATGAAGGAGAAGAAGCTTACAGTCACAGGAGACGTTGATCCGGTGAAGGTAGTGAGCAAGCTGAGGAAGCTGTTTCACACGGACATAGTCTCCGTCGGTGAGCCGAAGAAGCCGGAGGCGAAGAAGGAGCCGGCAGCGGCGGCGAAGAAAGACGGGGAAGGTGGAAAAGACAAAAACACCCCTGACCCGGTACCGGTTGTGCCGGTCTACTACAATCAGCAGCAGCATTATCCGAACGGGTACTATCAGAATTACAATTATGCCCCTTACCCGAAGAGTTACAGCTATAACTCGTACGGACGGTATGCTCAAGTGCCTGGGGATGATCCTAATGCCTGTGTAATTATGTAAGGGGTCGTTTGTTTAGAGTTTTTTTGATCGGTTGAAATAAACTGTGTTGGTTTCATTTGTTTAATTAATTAAATTATCTTGATTATGCATAATTGGGTTGATTAGATTAGATTAAACCCAATTGGTTAGTTATGATGATCACGACTCCGATCTCAATGCGTTGACTTCCGGTGGCTTGGAACTTTGAAGAGTCAAAAACTGATCTATCAGTTGATTAATAAACCGCCATTAATAAAATAGAAGATTAGTTTATTTGATAACGACAAATTGATAATTTGACATGATGATTCAATGAATCTTCTCAAAATCACTATCACGGTCATTAATGAGTCTCAAAATAGTTGTATGAATTGGTTTCGGTTAAACTCGGCGAATTTAGTTTTGGGCTATATTTATAAAGGAGGAAACATTCTCCTAATGTGAAATGAATGTCTTATTAATTGATAAGGTAATTTATCATCGTCGATATATAAGAGTAATTTGTTGAAAGTAATTTTAAAACTATACTTATATGGCGGCCAGACTAGGTTGATCGTAAACCACTCATCAAAAGAGTGTGATACAACTACCAATTTCTAATAGTTTAACTAGTTGAACCACATTTTCTCGCTAAATGACTTTATTAACAAAAAGCAGAGGTAAGAAGCATCCGACTCCTTCATGCATGTTCTGCTTGGCTCGGGTGACATTGCTCAGTTGGTAGAGCTCCGCTCGTGCAATTGGGTAGTTGCAATTATGGGTTGGATGTCTAATTATCCAAGTTGTAATGATAGTCTCTAGCTTGTACCTGAACTAGTAGGTCACTTTTCTAAGTAATGGGGAAAAAGACCAAAACATGTCACTGAAAAACTCTACGAGAAGAAAACAAAAAAATCAACCGGACACACCTAAACTCTGGATCCCAAACGTCACGAAGCTGATCACACGAGAGGAAACAAAGACATAAAAGAAACAAACCGACCCGAAAATTATACTCAAGTGTAAAATTTCATCATGATAAGAAAAGAGAAAGTAGCATATGCTGCTGAGCAAGATTCTTGGAGTGGAGATTCGAATTCCCATGTGAAGAAATGAAGAAGTGTAATGGAAATCCGTAGTAGTACTGATCCAATCCGATTGCAGAGCCGCAGTTTGTCCACTGAAGCTATGGAAGAGAATCCACAGTTGAAACTGGAAAGTCAAAGTCAGCAAGCCCACATGAGCAACAAGACAAAAATTATAGCCTTAATTATTATTAATCATCGACGAGCTGGCTACCCACCACGGGAGAGGATCTGCGTCCAATCTTTTAAGTTTGGAAAGTTCCAAACCCTAATATACGCAGGGGCATTTTCGTCTTTTTAGAAAAATATAAAAAAACCCTATTTCTGGTTCATCTATCTTTCCCCGACGCAGCCGCCGATGTCTCTCACGTCATCCGTCATCCTCCTCCTCCACCAATCCTCGTCGCATCGGCCGCCGCTGCTACTCTTCTCGCTCCTCCACCAAACATCATCGGCCGCCACCGCCCACTGATCAACCTATTCGGCGATATCCGGCCATACCTCCAACAAATCCACACCTTGGACGAGCTGAGGAGAGGAAAAGGGATTTGAAGTTCTACATGAAGGTAATCGACAGAATCGACTAGATCGGTCCCGTTCACTCATCTGTCGACTAGATCGTATTGCGATAGAATAGGATCTGAAATTGAAACTGAATAAAATCTTGAATCCTTCCTCAAAACGAATCGTATGGCTGGAGCTCGTTCTATTGTTGCTACAGCGGTGGAGGCGGCGTCGGAAAACAAGGCTACGGCGGAGGCGGCGGAAACAAGGCTACGGCGGCGGTGGCGGAAACAAGGCCACGCAAATAACTGTTTTCCCGATTATAGTTAGGTTGAAGAAGAGTGATTGGTTTGTCATATGGTTAAGTTTAGTGACTGATTTGTCACTTGGCTAAGTTTAGTGACTGATTTGTCACTTGGCTAAGTTTAGTGACTGATTTGTCACTTGGCTAAGATAAGTGACTGATTTGTCTCTTGGTTAAGATAAGTGACTGAAGAATGAAGATCTAATGGTTGGTTAAAATTTTGTACATGAAGATTGTTAGAATGTATGATTGAGAATTATGGTATTCTGGGTGGTTGTGAATGGAAATTAGTGATAATAGCATTCAGTGGTGTTGTGGGTGGTGGTAAACTAATTAACTAAATAGAAAGTTAACTAGTTTATTCGATAAGTTAACTAGTTATTAATTAAACAATTTTGTTATCTAGTTATTCAATCGTGAAGTTAACTAGTTAACAACTAAATAACTCGATAAGTTAACTAGTTAACTCGATTGGATAACTAGTTAACTCGTTATCTAAATCATGATGTTAACTAGTTATCAGCTAATTCACCCGTTATCTAGTTGTCAAATAATCTGGTTAACTAGTTATCTAATAATCTCGTTAACTAGTTACTTAATCATGATGTTAACTAGTTAAGTCGATTAGTTAACTAGTTAACTCGATTAGATAATTAGTTAACTCGATTGATTAACTGGTTAATTCGATCGGGTAACTAGTTAACTCGATAAGTTAATTAGTTAACTCGAGTAGATAACTAGTTAACTCGACAAGATAACTAATTAATTTGATCGGTTAACTAGTTAACTTGATAAATCATGATGTTAAACAAGTTAACTAGACAAGATAACTAATTAATTTGATCGGTTAACTAGTTAACTTGATAAATCATGATGTTAACAGTTAAACAGTTAACTAGTTACAACTGTAACTAGTTAACTCGATTGGATAACATGTTAAAACTCAGGTTAACTAGTTAACTAGTTATCAATTAACAAGTTATTAGTAAAAATCAGGTTAACTAGTTAACTTGTCCTTGCTGGAAAAGTCACCGGAGTTTGTTCGGTCTCCGGAGTCTGCCGGAAAAATCACCGAAAAACATGTTAATTAACTAGTTAACTGTAAAAATTCAAGTTAACTAGTTAACTAGACGTCGTCGGAAAAGTCACCGGAGTTTGATTGGTCGCCAAAAAAGTCACTAAAAAATTCCACGAAAAGTCATCGGAAAAGTCGCCGCGGCGCCGGTCGCCGGAAAAGTCGCCGGCGCCGGTCCCGAAAAGTCCCGGCGGACGGCGGGGGCAGTCGGAGAGCACTGTATGTTGCCGATTTACATAAACATATAATATTTAAATAATAAATAATAATAATATATTTAAATTAAATATAATAATTTAATTATTTGTGTAAAGTCCTAAATACCCCTAACAAATCTGAACCATTAGATTGGTCAAAGGGTCAAACTAGATCTAATGGTTGAGAATGAGTTTGGAACTTTCCAAACCAGCATTCTCTTGGATGCTGATCCATTGCCTACCCACCACGTCGTACGAGTCGGCATTTGGACTGATAATCAATAAAAATATTCGATTAATAATACATAAATACATACCGAGCCGAGACGGTGTGACGCGTCGTAATTCTATATTAACTTGTGATTGTAAATGTTATTTTTGAGATTGGATATGGTGTAGTCTTGCACTAATTCCTAAAAAACTCAGCTTAAAAATTGAGATTCTATTTCTTCACAAACATTTAAGATTCTAGATTTATTGGGAATTCCTACTATCATGACACATGAAGTGTCCTCCATATGATGACACCAATATTCACCCTCCATTTTTTAGTTTTGATCTAATGGTCCTTATCAAATGGATAAAAGGGTAATTGCATCTATTAATTTGCATATTTATATTAAATATATTTATTTCCTTTTTTAATAGCATAAATGATTTTATGGCAGTTATTTCCCGGATTTTTGGGCAGTTACCTAATTAAAATTGATTTCTTTTTATTTTTAATTATATAAATATTCTCGTTTTCTTCCTAATTTTGGTTTCTTCTCGGCGGCGGAACTTGTTTTCACTGTTCCCTTTTCATTTTTAGGAACATTTCATACAAAAAATTAGTTTTATGCATTGTTCCGTTTTCATATTTAGGAACAATCTTATAGACAGTCATTGTATAATATTACTGTTTATTGTTCCTTTTTCTGTTTTTAGGAACATTCATACTTAGAATTAGGTTAGGATTTTGTTCCATTTTCATATTTAGGAACAATCTCAAATGTAATGGAACGTGTTGAAAATCGATTATACCAAATCGGAACACAGAAAATCATAAAATCTTGAATCAAATTGAAAATGGAACAATAATATCAGCTTTCTGTTCCATAAGTAGCTATATGGAACAATACAAACATGTTCCTAAATCATCAAAATGGAACAACGTGGTAAGAGGGGGGAAGTTGCACAGAAACGAGGGAGGAAGAATGAAGAAGTGGCAGCGTGGGGGGCAAATTTGATGATGGCGGCGGCGGATCTGATGACGGAAGCGGGGCTAGAGCGCAGTGGCAGATCTGATGATGGTGGCGGCGGATCTTATGTAGTGGCGTGGCGGCAGATCTGATGCGGCGTGGGGGCATATCTGATGCTGCGGTAGATCTGATGATGGCGGCAGATCTGATGGGGCGGTTTTCTGGTGTGCGGCGGCGAGGATGGCGGATGTTAGGCGGGCGGCGGCGAGGATGGCGGTTGTTAGGCGGGCGGCGGCGAGGCTGTCTGCTGCGAGGCGGCGGCGGCTAGGCGGGAGGCAGCGGGCGGCTAGGCGGGCGGCAAGGCGAGCGACGGCTAGCGCGAGGCGGCGGCGGCGAGCGCGTAGGCGGGCGGGGGCGAGCGGTAGGCGGGGCGGGGCGGCTAGGCGGGCGCGTGCGGCGGCGAGGCGAGGCGACGGCTAGGCGGGCGGCGACGAGGCTAACTAGAGCACGGCGGCTGTAACTTTGAAGGGATAGATGAAAATAGAATTAGGGTTTGTGAAACCCTAATATGATTTAGTATATATAGGAATTTCAAATTACTATTTTGTCCAGATTAATTTAGGCCATTAGATCTACCTTCTAATCCTACGGTTCTAAAGGGTGTCATGATATGATGACACTAAGGGTTGTCATCACCCCAGTAGATCCCAGATTTATTGATTCTCTTAAATCCTAGATTCTACTTTCAAAATGCGAAAGCAAAAAACATGAACTTCTTCAGAATCCTTGATTCAGAATCAAATCTAAAATACAAAACATACCCTTAACAATGTTGTTGCGAAAGGTTTGTTTGCTCTGATTCACTCTAATTGCATCACCTTTGTGAGCATTCTCAACGGTAAGTCAAATCCATGACTCTAAGGCTGTGTGGCCCTACAACCTCTTCTCTACAAATCCTACACGGTGCTCTCTTTATCTCAGAAATTTTCATTCATCGTTGTTTGAATCATGTTTGAATTGGGTTGCTCGCTATTTGAACGATTTATAAACTTGATACGATTCATAGACTCGTATTGCTCTTCGATTTCACTCGTGGGCTCCCGGTCGATCTCATTGTCAAAAGTAAAAGTGGGAGTGATGAGATGGTAAGAACTTGCACGGATGTTTCAAGGAAAGTGGAGATACACTCTTCATCTTTTTTCTTTTTCCATTTTGGCTTTTGCCGTCCTAGCTAAAAGGTAGGCCCCACCACTGCGGGAAAGGACGCCAAAACGACGCCGTTTTAGAAATGCCCTTATAGTAGAGCATTTTTGTGTCGGCCGTTGTGGTGTTCAGCTCATCATGATTATACAATACATGCAATCAGATTCAGACCTTTCTTTCTTTCCTTTGAGCTCTACTTTTCTTCTTTTGCTCCCAACGAAGAAGCAGCTGAAAATGCAGTGGGCCCATTTGCATGTACGTGTTCCAATTCTATTGGTCCATTCAAAATTGGGCCATTCAAACGTGGGCTAAAAGCCCAGCAGTGCTGAACAGTGATTGGTTGTGGCGCCAATCGCCTTTTTCCCCTTGACACGTCACACATTCCGCACTCTTCTTTAATTTTGACTCTTGCTGTTTTCCCCTCTCTCTCTATATAAATTCAAAACCCCTTTCTCTCTCTCTTCAATTACCAATCCAATCTCTTCAACTTCCCCAAATTCTCCCATTTTTCATACGGACTGTGCCACCGTTGATCATCTGCCAAACAGCTCCAGATCTATCAATTCAAATCCGTTACAGAAATGAAGGTTAGTTTCATATGATCGATCTCCTCTTTATTCTTCCTTTCATTCAATCATTTTAACGGGAATCGCAAACTAATTTTGCAGAAAGTAGTACTGAAATTGGATATGCTCGGCGACAAGGACAAGCAGAAGGCGATGAAGATCGTCTCCGGCCTTTCAGGTACCTCCAAACTCAAATTCCACCGATTCAATTTCAATTCACCTTAGGTTTTCCGCGCTTAATTGCTGAATCCGAAACGAATCAATGATGCAGGGGTGGACTCTATCGCGACGGACTTGAAAGAGAGCAAGCTGACGGTGACGGGGAACATCGATCCGGTGAACGTGGTTAGCAAGCTGAGGAAGAGCTTCCGGAGGACGGAGATCGTCACGGTAGGTCCAGCGACGGCGCCGGAGAAAAAAGGAGATCAGAACCAGAAGAAGGAAGATCAAACGAAGAACGGTACTAAAGGCGAGAATCAACAGCAGCAGCAACAGCAAGGGCAGAGTAATAACAACGCGAATAAGAAGAAGGATTCATCATCTTCATCTTCTTCTTCTGCTGCTGTTCCTGGTAATTCGTATGAGGTAATGAATGCTGCTGCTGCTGCTGCTGCTTACAGATCTAACAATTACCCTCAGCAGCATCATCATTACCCTCAGCATCAGCATCATCACATTCCAAGTTACTACTACGCTCGGAGTGCAGAGGAGGATCCGAATTCTTGCGTCATTTGTTGAAACAGGGGATTTGTCGTTACGTCGTCGTTTTTGGGTTGGTAAGAAGAAAGGGAAGAAGATTTCCCCTCCTTGGAGTTTAGGGTTTTCACTATTTAATCATGTTATTACTTTTTATTGTACAGTGTAAAATGGTTGTGAGTGTAATTCTGGTTTTCAATTATTAGAAAGTTTCATAAAGTAATTCGTTAATAAGGTATGTGTACACCATGTGAGTGGCTTAGTCTTGTGTGACAGTGCTATAAGCTATAAAAGCCTATTTTGTTTTATCTAGCGGAATATTTTTATGTTCATAATTCTGAGATGACTTGACGAAATTGAATCATTCAAAACTTTATCGAAATTAAACTTACTATTATATCAGTTGGATTAAACCTCATGTTACAAGTTAAAGCACGGAAGATGATTAACCTTCTAGAAGTTTGAGCAGTCATAGTGGTTGATATGTTTTTTTGGGTAGATCGTAGATCAAGAGATAATAGTACAAGAGAGACTTAAGTATCAACTCAAGTCAAAAGATTAACCACGACTTGGCCTAAGAGACATCTCAGTGTTTGTCGAGCCACATAATGGTCCATCGTATTTGCTGCTCGAGGAATAGCTAAAAGTCACAATTTTGGGAAACTTCCAGTTTATGATGATAGCGTCACCATATTGAGAAGGAACTTCCTCTCTGGGCACTTTTATTGTGTCAAGGATCGAAAAAATACTAGATGTACCCTAAAAGCCATCACGTAAATAACTCGTTTGTTGACAAATTAACCGCAAACAAACTAAATAAAACATCAACTTGTTAACGAGATAAGATTACATACATAATTTTTCACCGAATCAGAATTAAAAATTTTCCTATAAATTGATTGGTCTGAAAATTTTAATTTCCAAATGATTATTAAATTTTAGCCGGCAAACTACATTTAGCGATTATTTAATTATTTAGTTATGGTAAAGCATTACCAAGTTGACAAGTGCAAAGAGCAAAAGAATAAATAGCTTGGCAGGCAAGGCAATTAATTACAACGGATGTCTCTTTCCAACATTTCAGGGTGGAACCGTCCAAAGGGCAAAAGGGGATAATACATTTTTCAGACTTAATCAATGAAACGTTGTCGTTTACTGATGACGTGGGCAGTCCACTATCAACCAAATTAGAGCTATTTTTTCAATTAAATATTTGGATTTATCTTAATTTATAAGTTATTAAGTTATTAACCACTTATAGTATCTACTAATTACACAATTTTTTTTGTTAGTTGTTTATAGGGTTGTAAAAAACTAGAGGTTGGATGTTAAAGCTTTTTTGAAGTTATTACTTATCGTGAAGAAGAAAGAGCGTACACACATAGAAATCAAAGATACAGAGAAAAGAACCAATCCAGAGGGAGAGTGTCTTGATAGTCAGAACGTGTCATCGAGTCAGTCATAACGTTACCCGCTCTAGGGGTAAAACGGACAAATAGATCAGGGTGATCCTTGAGCGGGGTCGCGATACAACCCAGGTAGTCGAAGCATTGACACTTATTAGGCATGGAAAATTGGAAATTGTGTGGTGCGTATATGCGTATGGTACTCGTACTCATCTAGTTATTTGATGGGTATTGGTACTTGTTTTACTCAAATGGATTAAAATAAGTGATTAATTTCGTGGTCGTGGACAATTCGTAATACTCACTTGGATAAAATATGCGCACGGTACTCATACTCACCTAACTTCATTTTGTAACAGAGCAATCATCTATGTTTAAACAAAGTAATCGAACAATGATTTCGTCATTTTTATGACAATTCTAACCAAACTGACAACTAAGCATGCAACATCATCAAACATAATATTTTTTTTTTATCTCCCTTATCACCTCAGTTGAACTCTCAAAATAAATCGAGCCAACTTAGAAACTAAATCAATACTTACAAAAATGGTTGACTCAAACATAGGTGAGTGATGTGTTACAAAATGAAGTTAGGTGACCACGGTGTTACAATCCTAAACTTAGGTGACCAAAAATTGAAGGCAGCCAAGGATGTCCATTTCCAAATAAGGAATAATGGCCCTTTGGTCCGACCAGTGATCATAACAGCTACTAATAGTCGGTAGCTTTTGGTACCTGAATTTTGTCCTTACTTGCTTGGAGTGGTACCTTATTCACTTACAAACAACTAGGTCTCTATCTTCATCGATAACTTGCTTAGCAAGTCACTTCAAACATCCAAATTTCGTGTGCTCATGTTTGGCCTTTGCGGTTCGATATTTGTTACCGTACCGTTAGAAGTTACGAGATAGTATTGGCGGAGCCAGAAATACGATTTAGACGATGAGTCGGTCAAAGTAGGTTCAAAATTGGTTAACTTTCATTTAACCGATAAACTGACTTTTCCCCCACCTTTTTAATCGTTAGATTGACTGATCATAAAATTGGTCGATCGATAGTTAACTGATCTTGGTTGGTTAATCGATTTTGACTTTTAACCGTAATCGAATTGTTAAACCTACCATCAAGTGGTTAATAGTAAATAATTGTAACATCTCAACCTCTTCTAACAATACATTGTCTATTTTGGGTCTAGATTCTCGCGATTTTTTTTGGTGCATCGTGATGACTTTTTAGGAGATCACACACATCTCTGCATTACTACAGCTCGAGGAGTACGTTTAACTTCAAAATTCTTTCAAGAGTTCATCCATGACATGTAAAAGCGGGTCTTATAAGTTAAAAATAATTTGTTACTTATATTTCATGGATCTCTCATGTCCTATGTTAGGCCCAATAGCGATAAGAAGAAAAGGCCTTGTTTCCTCCTAAAAACATGAAACGGCAGCGTAGGCTTCAAGCCCACAATCTAACTTGTACCAAAATTAGTCAATGATTCATACAAAAAAAGTCAACCTCATTTTTCACAAACACAAATCTTGATTTCAACAAATAAATAAATAAATTCATTCAATTTACTAATTACTAAACAAATAATTGTCAAACTGTAATTCAACTTCAACCAAATTTTTATTGCATTCACAACTGTTAGAACAAACAATTCTATAAACAACACAAATAATAGTCAACATCTAAGTTGACCAAAGTTCGATTTTTCGAAACAATATACTTCCTGTTTCGTTCGAGTTCCGAAGACAGCATCTAATTAGTAAATAAACCTATCAGTGCCAAATGAACAAATTAATGAATATTTTATACAAACAACGATTTAAACAGCCATACTTTACATCCACTGCTTCCCACAATTTCCGCCCTTCCGATCACCGTCGCCGTCTCCGGCCGTTGTTTCTTGCTTAGCACGAAATATCTCCCGCCGCAATCTCCAATCGCTTCCCCTGGACTCAGAACTAAATAAAAATAGAATAAAATTTGTAAAAAAGATTAACTAGGGATCGTTTTCCGGCCTAAATTTGAAAGGTGAAATTAAGTAATTTTGTCGCATTTTTAATTTCTTATTTTCTCGTCTCTAATTGTTCGTTCAACATTTCCGTAATTGAAGTCTTTCTCCCCAAATTTAACTCCAGCAGGAATATGAAATTTCTTTCAAATAGATGAGAACTGAAGAGAATTGCTAATTCTAATCCAATACCAGATCATCATTAGACAGACAGTAGCGAAATCACCACTCAAGTAGACCCTAGGTTTAATACATAATGGTCAAACATATTTTTTGTACGAAAAACATATATATTTTAGCTATTTGGGTTCCCTGAACCTTGAGCTCGGACTCGAAGTGAATTCCCCCTGACTTCACTAATGTAGGCAGAAAAATAAAAAATTAATTTCGATGAACTACCAATTTTTCAAATAATCCATTTTCATGTACCGCTTAATAATTACCTTCAGGACCAACGAGTGGGCAGTAGAGAAGGAAGTCACGAACATCAAACCCAATTACCGGCAACCGCCCCTCTCGAGCGTAACGCTTGAGACAGGCTCGGATAACGACCAAAACGGTGTCGTTCTGGTTCGCCACGAACCTTATCGGCCCAACACTGCCCCGAATCGTGACGCTGATCAAGAACCTCCTGTTCTTGATCTTCTTGTTACTGTTCGGAACCAATCTCCTCCGGTTCTTCTTGTCCCGTGACGTCACTCTCTCCTTCACGCTCCTCTTCAGCTCCTCCACTCGGCTGTCTCGACCGCCGCCGTCATTGATCATATGCTCCATTTTGAGATTAGAATTGAAGAATTGAAGACCCAAAAAACGGCTGTATTTGTAATGGGTGATGAAGGTATATGTTATATTAGCGTGTTTTCATGACTGATAATTTCAAGGTTGATATATTCGGCATTTTGATCAATTACTTTGGTATATACTATTTCGTGATGGGACTGATTTTTTGTTTGTTTTTTCGATAGGTAACGACCGATAGATAATCATACATTCATTTTAAATATTCACTGAAACTGAGCGATTCACCATATTCATTGGTTTGGAAGACATCAGAGAGGTTGGCGTGCCGTATAATGGGCATCTCTATTTACTGAATGGACTGATTTGATCATTGATTATGGTATTGTGTAATTAGGATATATGAGTAGGGTTCATTCATATATATATATCGTGATGAAATCAGTTATGTTGTAGACTACCCGTTTAGCGTTGAACACGAGATGCCATTGTGTACTGTTTTATTGTATTTTTGACCAATTTTATAATCCTTTTCCGGGGTTTAATCATTGCAGTGAATAAGTTTATATTGAGAATGTTTATTAGAATATGACACGACTTAAGATATAAATTTCTAAAATAGATTGTTATTGGAGATGCTATTAATATTTTCATTTTTTTTTACAAAGGCAACAACCAAAAAAAAAAAATCTAACTAAATATATTTTTTATTTTATAATTGAATGATATATTAGAACCACAAATACATCAAACCCCAAACCAAAAATCACCGAAACAAAAAGCACCCTATAAAACTTTTACCTATGCAAATTAACAACTGCATATCATCCAAAAAAACTGATATCCCCAAAAACAAAGACCGACCCTATACTACCCACCAAAAGAAATTATACAAAGTGCGACTGAAAAGGAGTATCTGCAAAAGAGGCCAGTACAAATTCAGCCAAAGTCAGGGGTAAAAGATCATAGAGCCTATAATCTCTGGAACTCACTTTGAGAAACTTATCCTGCACAAAGAAGCCATCCACCGATCACACACAAAATTTCACTTGTGATAGATTGACTCAAACATGAAACTTCATCGAACAAAGATAACACTTTTTACCATTGCAACATAATCATCTATAAATATGTTATATACCGTGACATAAGACTATTTAATCGTAGCCGTAGATCTTTTACAAGATTTGGTCTTCAGAATTGAATCTAGTTACATGCAGAACAACATTTCAAGTTCTGAAGTTAGAGGAAGATGATAGGGACTTGAAGATGAACCAAGCTGAGAGGCATGAGTTCTAAGGTAAGGCCAGAAATGAATATACCAGCAAATGCAAACATATATCCACAGAACATTGGCTCACATCAAGCTTCATCATCTACCATTGTTTGTTTGACTGGGAATAGTAGATACTCTTGCAGACTTTATCAAACATGTTTAATTATAGAGACAGAGAGTTTAAAAATAGAAAGAATAAAGTTGCAAACATCTGGTTTCGTGGTGTAGTTGGTTATCACGTCAGTCTAACACACTGAAGGTCTCCGGTTCGAACCCGGGCGAAGCCATTGTTATTTTTTTTAACTCTACGGCGGGTGAGGAATCGACAGTGGCCATATTTTGTTAAAGTGTAGTACTAATCCTTGAATTCAGTATAGTATGTTGGTACAATGTTTGACTGGGAATAGTAGATACTCTTAGAGGGTTTAGAGTAAACATGTACATGTTAATTACAAAGACATGTTTTTAATAGATAAAAGAAAATGTTGCCAACATCATCTGGTTTCGTGGTTGATTATCACGTCAGTCTAACATACAGTTGAAATATGACACCTATATTTATATCCAATTAATGACAACCAGATTTTCTTAGACGGTTTTTTTTGTTCCTTCGTCTCAAAGTTAAAGTCTGATACATGATTTATACTCAATTTAATGACGGTCAGATTCTCTTAGACCATTTTTTTTTCATCTCACTAACGCCAAACTCACGTTGTCCTCACAGTTGAAGTCTGACAGATGTATTTATATCCAATTAATTACAGCCAGATTCTCTTAGACCATTTCCCCCCTGTCTCACTAAGGCCAAACTTACGTTATCCTCACAGTTGAAGTCTGACACCTGTATTTATATTCAATTAATGATGGTCAGATTCTCTTAGACCGCTTCTTTTTGTTCCTTCGTCTCACAGCTAAAGTCTGACACATGATTTATACTCAATTTAATGACGGTCAGATTCTCTTAGAGCGTTTTTTTCTCGTCTTACCTATTCGATAAATGATAATTAAATGTTGGATTTTATTGGTGGGGAAGGTTTGTTGTATGTTACTTTCCAAAATTTCCTAACAAATACAATGCTTCTCTAGTTAGCCACACACAACCATTGTTCTAACATGAAAACAGATGAACTTGAAACATAGATTACAAGTGATCTCATCTGCCACAACATACAAATGATGTTATCGTATGTTATTGGTATGTTTTTCCTAATATATGTTATTCATGCGTTATTCATACACAAAAATAACATATCAATAACACATGAAAACCGACTAACACACAATTATACACGTACACATAACACAATCATACATGAATAATTATCCGCTGCGGCGAACAAAAGAACCATCAACGCTGAAATCGGACCGATACAAGTACAACACACCCCCACCTCTAAGATTTTGTTATGATGTCTTGTTTACAGAAGAATGTTCTGCAGGAGTAGCATCAGCACCTCCAAACTTCAGAGAACTCGAGCCATGGTCGCCTTTCCTCGGGTTGGCCCAGTTTTACCCTGGCTTCCCTGTTCATTTTTTTACCAAAAGATGAGCTAATGTCAACGATGAAGCAACAACTACAACCAGAATCGAATTTGGCAGAACTTACAGCTCCTTTGTTGGCTGTTAATAATCTCCGACTTGATGGAACCCGTGCCATCAACGATGCTGCAGCAGCAGCCACCACACGAACTCTGCAGAACAACGAACAAATTGGGTTTTTTATCTATTAAAAGCTCTGAAGTTGAAATTGAAAACTGGTGACTTTCAATTTTTGTTGTTACTCATTGTGGTGTCCGTGTCACAAATCATTAGGTCTTAATAACTCGAGTTATCAGAAGAGAGTTCAAATTGATTTTTATAGTATTCATTAACATGTGGGATACCTATTATGAACGTCGATGTATTCATCCGTTTCATCCACAATCTCCTCCTGCAAATGTCATCAGCATGGTTTAAGTAAAAAGTAATAAACGGGCTACTATAGTCTATATATTCATTCAAAATCATAGTAGATACCTGCAAAAGTTCTTCGAAAACATCCTCTAAAGTGATTATACCAATAACTTCACCATTCTCAATAGCCTCCGACTGTAGTGGCACTCCATATGCTACCTTTGAAAACCTATCAATGTCGACAACAACGCTACCATCATCATCATGAGCTTCGTCCACCTTGTACAACAATGGAGTAGTTAACAGAAGATCTGTCCCTTTAAGTCTGCTTGCTTCTCGGGGTTCAGCATCATTTCCTTTTAGGGAAGTTCTGCTTTTACCTTTGGCCCTGACAACAGCAGCCATATGACTACTCCCCTTCTGAAACTCGTTCAGTATATCATACAGTGGCATATCTGATGGCACCCTGAAAGAATGAACAATTTTACTCTACAGTTAATAATTCATAAATATCATCCTTCATAATATAGAAGAATAGAATCAGCTAAAGCCGACCGTGGGATTCTTCGGATGGATACTGCACTGACTGGGGTCTCTGTTTCAGGTCTTACTGTGAGGAGGGCTTTCACCTAAGTGCAGATACCAGAGGAAGAAACACAAGTATTTCAAAAACTGAATTTTAGTAGAGCTTCTGGACATTGAGTTTTAGTAGAGTTTCTCGACAAACATACCAGGAGCAGTCCAATGATATTCTTGGGATTTCCAGAATAGACAGGAACTCGGCTATGCCCTCTTGCAAGAACTTTTCCTATAGCTTCCCTGTATCAGCATTTCCGTATAATAGTCTAGTTCAATGAGTGACTGAACGGCAATAAGTAGTTGTGATGGAGAACACAAGACAACTACGACGCATGGTATGAGACTCACCAGTCCAACTTGGAGTTGACATCTAATGAGAAAGTTGATTCTATAGGTGTCATAGCCTCTTCAGCAGTCTGTTAAAAAGTTAAAATCCAAGATCAGAGGTACTTCTTCTTCGAACCCCCTGCAATCAACTAGAGAACTGAAATCTTTAAGGCCATAATTATCAGTTTCAATCATGAAATTCCATCAAACTTCCGATTGAGAGGAATTGGTGCATTTTAAGCAGCACACGAGACACACAGTAAAGCCCAATCGTTGACTCGACTACATTAGAATTTCAAACTGCTAAAAATTTGGTTTCACAGTACCCATACAGGAACAGATACTTGCTTAACTTCTGAACTTTGGTAAAGAATCTAGTTTCACAGTACCCATACAGGAACAGATACTTGCTAGTTTCAGAGTGTACGCAAATATGCATACCTTTTCAGTTAAATCTAATGCCCCGGCAATAATTGTCGTCTCATCATGAGTGAGTTCACCACCTTTCCCAGCCTAGATAGACAAAAGAATTACCATGTTAAGCAGAGAAAAGAAGATGAAAGTTAGAAGAAGTTAACTTTAAGAAGTGAAATGGATAAGCATGTGAAGCTAATATTGTAGTTCACCTCCTGGCTGTGGATTGAAACAAGGGCTTTCAGCTGAGCTCGCCTAAAAAGAGGTTCATTGTGTCCCAGTACATAGTCCAAAATCTGTGTAAAGTAAAGATCAAAGGAGCATATGAAAATCAAGGGTGCAAAGAGCTGAAGGATACAGACATACAGTCCTAATTCCACCTATGTTCATGCTATTGAAAGCTAGAATATAACTATATAAGCATCTTTGGCTGGGAAACAATCAATGCTAATTGTTACCTTTCCGAGGGGAAATGATATGGGATAGCAAATTATCATCAAAAGTCGCACAAGCCAAGCAAGATTGGCACCTACAGCGAGTCCATATCGTGAGCATATTGCTTGCGGAATAACCTACGGATAAAGAAATTTCCCATTAGGCTGAACAACTTTCCAGCTGAAACCATGAAAGGTATAAAGTTCATCAAAAGCACACCTCTCCAAAGAACAGAACAAAAGTGACGGACAGTATAATTGCAACGTATTGATTGAACATCTTATCCAGGTATATGGGAAGAGCCTGCAATTTGAAATGTTCAAACCAAATAGCTTTAGCCAATAGCCAATTCAAGCTATGTACAACATGAACTTCGTTTGCCCTAGATCAGAGAGGTTATCGATGAAATTGTTACCTCCATTGAAGCTGCATTACACAGAAGTAAAGTCACCAGAAGCTGATGCTGCTTCTGCACAACCGGTAGTATAGCCGCTAAACAATTATCCACAGCAGCAGCAAAAGACCAGAAATAGAAATTAAGAAACAAATTCACGAAAAAAATTCCCCAATCAGGCTTCCAGTTGGATTCCCGCGAAATTCCAACATAGAGAGTGAATGAGTTCGATCGAAGCAAGAGGATAACGAAATCAAAGAGCAGTAGGAAGCAGCAGAGAGAGAGAGAAACCAGATTGTTTCTTCTCGGCATCGGAACCGCTCCGCTGAAGGATTTCGAGGTCGACAAGACTGAGAGACATGAGGCCTAGAGTGAGGCCGGACATAAGGCCGGCGAAGATGACTAGCAAGCAGGATATTCCGGCGTAAACGAACCAGGTGACAGTGCCGTAAGGTATCTCGCTGCCGGACTCCAATTGGACAACAGTGGAGACCATCCTCGTCGCGGTCAATGCGTAGAGCGGATGCATCTCTCAATTGCGTAAATCGTCAGAGTGTCGATCTGTTCTCCGATTGTTTGTTTCCGCCGGAAATGGATTAGATCGGCCGGAGTAAGATAGAGATGATTCAGCCGGAGTAAGATAGATTGAATGTTTTTAACAGCTGCGCGAGGGAGACGTAGCAGACTCTAGTTGGTTGCTGAAAATAGTCAAATAGTGGGACGTGCTACGTGTACGGTCTTTGTTTGATTCTTTGTAGGGAGCTGATCAGATACAAATATTTTCTAGAGCTTGAACATTCAAAGCCTTCATCTAAATCGTTAGATCAGATGTATGTTTGGTTTTTAACTAATTAAATCATCTAATCTGGTGACGATTGGTCGATGAGTTTATAGTGATTTTTTTGGTGATTGATCACGGGTCTTTGGTGACATTTTCGGTGATCGAATGCTTGTTTTTCATGATTTTTACGACAATCGATTGGTGATTTTTAAATATCATTTTCCAGCAATCGGTTGATGAGTAAACGATTATATTCAGGGGTTATGACATGTTACTATTGGAGATAACATGTCATTTGGGTATGTAATCTGTTACAACTTCTTTCTTTCATAGATATATACTTGCCAATTGTGTGCCACTCGTGATTGGCTAATGACCGATACTCAATGTGATGTCAATTTAGCGATCTCTTGCATGGTTATGTGTGCTGACGAAGGTGTCGTTGTTGCGACTTGACACCGCTTGATGCACATAGTCAAGTATGAGCTCATGTTGCACTGATTAACAAACACATTCGTCCATTTTATGACAAAAAAGGATCTTAAAACTCTCCAAAACATAGTAAGTAAATCTTATCACTTGAACTAGTATTTTAGAATTTTGTCTATAATTTCTATCTAGCTATCTCCGCTCGAAACTATCAAATCAAAACAATTAAAAAAATAAAAAATAATAAACATTCTCGGATAATCTTAGATCACACTCGAATTTCAACCTTGTGTTTTATGCTTGGTCAAGCTTGACATCAACATACAAACCATATCTAACCGAAAAAATCAGCTTTTCGGTCTGAGTTTTATACTTGGTGATCATTTGGTATTCCGTTAATGAACCAACTCAGACAGACAACCGGTCGGGTACAAAACTAGTTCGAACAAAATACCAAATGGTTGAACAAACCAATTAATCCACTAACAAATTGCTACAAGCCGTCAGGTTTCCTCAGCTTCTCGTACGGAGTCTTCGAACCAGGAGAATTCGGAACAGAAGACCTTCCTGGAGATTCATAGAGACAAGGTTTCATCAACGGAGATCGAACAACGAAAGGCGGCGGAATCGGCGAACGCAGGACATGGTTATAAGGCGACAGCACCGGACTCTGCATCTGGTACGGAGACGGCGTCGGAGAGTGCCGCCGTTGAAACTGATCGGAACCTGACGGCGCCGTTCCAGGCGATCTTTGTGAGGGCAGCATATTTATCCGAATCCTGTTGTAAACGTCGACGTATTCGTCAGTCTCGTCAAGAATCTCCTCCTGAAGAAGTTCCTCAATCACATCCTCCATAGTTATGATTCCGATTACTTCCACATCAGAGAACGAAATCGTCTCCAAATCTTCCTTTCCAATGGGTTTATCGTGGAATTCCAGGACAGATTTCAAATAGTCTCCACTTCCATTCTGATTCCTGACGACACTACTGGAATAATTGCGACTTCCTGAAACAGAGAAATTGGACTTTGAAAACTCTGTTTTTCTCAATCATTGTACCAGTTTCTGCTCAATGAAAGTAAATGATATACCTTTGATCTTCTCTGTATCTTTCGGTTTCGAACTGGGATCGATGTTAATCTCTACGATTCCCGGTTTTGTTACTGGGTTTTCTGGGTTTGGTTTGTTAGGATGATCTTGCTTGTTCTTGACGACGACAGCCATGTGGCTGTGACCCTTCTGGAATTGGTTCAGAATGTCGTATAAAGGAAGGTGATCCTGTACCCTGTCACAAAAAATATATGTTCGTACAAGAAAATACACATATTTTAGCTATTTGAGACTCAGGGCACCTTGAGTCTGGGCCTAGTGTTGCCTCTCCTGTGCTAAACGATAGTAAACAGCTAAACGTTGCGATGTTACCTTGGGATCCTTCTGATTGTGAGATCTCTAATAGGCGTTTCGTCCTCAGGGCGACACTTGATCAGATTCTTAACCAAGATTAGTCCAACTATGTTCTCGGGGACGCCCATGTATATGGGTACACGGCTGTGTCCTAGGCTCATGATAAGTTCCATTGTTTTCCTATGTTCAAATGATCAATGTAACAATGTTAGATTGGCCAAAGAGCAAAACTTGTTATGAAGAAGAAGACTTACTCATCAAGCTTAGAATTGATGTCAAGTGAGAAGATTTGACAAGTGGGAGTCATGGCATCTTTAGCAGTCTTCTGTGTCATATCCAATGCTCCTGTTATGATCGTCGTCTCGTCATGTGTCAGCTCTCCTCCTTTCCCCGCCTGAGAAAGTAGTATCGATTGAGAAGTTCTGTCATCGAATCTAAATGGGGAATTAGTAACATTACTTGACCTCGTTTCCATGGAGGTCTACTAAGGTTCTGAGCTCTGCTCGACGTAGCAGTGCTGAATGCCTCTTCCCAAGAACCAAATCTAGCAGCTGCAAGTACGAATCGAGAAGATGATGATCGGGTTGCTACTTGGTTTGAAGGGTTTGGTTTGGTTTGTGGTGCTTTTTAAGTTACCTTACTGATGGGATAAGCAACTGGGAAGAGGACTATGACAATCACTCTAACCACAGGAGACATCTTTGCACCAACACTTAGTCCATACCTTGAACAAATTGACTGCGGTATAATCTGCAGAAAACAAACAGTTCATTTATGAATCTCTCTTAACAACTCGAGATATTGGGATGCAACGGTTTTCTCTACAAATCTTACCTCGCCAAAGGCAAGGATGAGAGTGACCGATATGAGAATGGCTGCCCATGGAGGAAGAATCGAGTCCAGGAAGATTGGCAGTGCCTAATGTTTCGAACCGATTCAACTCCATCAGAATCAAAAAGTCAACAACTTTCATAGTAAAAACTAGTCAACCTTGCAACCCCTTTTGTTACCTCCATAGCCATGGCATTACCAATGAGAAGTGTGCATAACAGTAAATGCTGCCTTTTCACAATTGGAAGTATCTTTGCTGTAGGAAAAAAGTGGTAAAGTCTCAGCCTTTCTGCATACAAGATGAATGAAGATTGTTTTGGGTATACCTGCATTTTTTTGGTCATCGGGTCGACCCGCCTTGATGAGGACTTCAAGATCAACCAAGCTGAGAGACATAAGGCCTAAGGTAAGGCCAGACATTAGACCAGCAAAAGCAACCAGAGCTATGCAGACTACCAGATAACCCCAGAACATTGGCTCACAGCAAGGTACATCATCTGCCATTGTTGATCCTGGCTAAGATTCAAACTGATCAGAAGGAAGTTATGTAATAATAGTACTAATAACCAGAGAAATGACTTAAAAAGTTTCAGAGCTGGATGTTAGTTATATAGAGAGTAAAAGAAAAGACAACATATATATATAGAAAGAAGAAAAGTTGTTCACAGTTGGTTATCACGTCAGTCTAACACACTGAAGGTCTCCGGTTCGAACCCGGGCGAAGCCATTTAGTTTTTTCAATTTTTTTTGCTACTTTTCATCAGAAATGGCCAAATTGCAGAGGTGGGTTGTGCTGAATGGTTGCAGAGTAGTGCAATTTGATTACATAATAATAGAAAAATTGATGAAGCAGTTGAGAAAGTGGTACACTTTACTGTAATGTTGGTGTTATTCTAATTTCTAAGTAAGAAATTGGTTTCTTCTGCATATTATGGAGTAGTGGATACAACACTTATAATGTGTGTTAGTGTATAAATGTCTCTTTGGTATCTTAAAGGGGTAGTTCTAACAATAAAGGGTTAACACTTAGAACTCTGTTACTTGTTTAGTAGGTTGCTTCATAAGGTTGTTTATGTTCATGCTTTTAAAATGGAAAGTGTAATTTGATTAGTAACATTTCTAACTTAGCTCTAAATTATGAATAATATTATGGGCTCTAGAGTTGCTCGTTCTACAAATGGTTCTATACTTGTCTCAAGGCATCACAGAGAGTAAGGATCTAACTTCTTGCAGTACAAATGTACAATGACAGTTAAACTTATCAAAGCCAGGTGCCATTGAAAGAGGTACTAACTTACTATAGGTCATGTGTATTGTGTATTCCATATATCAATGACTACACCGATCTTTCATTTTGTGGATACCTCTAACCCTATTGGTGAAAAAAAAAAGACACAATCTAAATCATTAGTTCTAGATAATTCATGCATAGAAACACATATCCATTTTACGATTTTGACCTCCTAAAATGACAGTTTAAGTCGACTCCAGAAGTATTCTGAAGTCCTTTTGTAACCCGGACCCATCAATGACTAATTAGTTAATTTTACGTGACAAAATCACACTGCATTGAGGTAAAGGACAAATGTAAGAGATCAAAGGCGGGTGGAAAAGCAATCAAATTAAAATTAAATAGAAAGCTTAAGTAGCACTTATAAATTATAATACTTGAGAATCGTAGGATATGAAAGCTTTAACCTTTGTCAGCATGGATTAAACAATAAATGGTCGGTCCAGATTTAGTGGATTTGGTAAGACATCAATAATGTTTGTTTTGTAATTTTTTTTTCTCTCTTAATTACAAACAAAATTGTCCCTTTTGATTCGAATAAGGACAACATACACCGATAATCTCTTTTGTTGCAGCTAGATTTCCAGTTCATATTAAATCATTTTAGAATTGGATAGTGGACCATTTGAGTGAGTTTAGGAATAGTTCCTTGTGCAGGATATATAAATAAATCAACAGATGGGTTATTGAGGGTGTTCATAAACCGAACCGAGCCGAGTTGAGTTTCACTAGATCCTAGGCCCCTTCGTCCTTAGATTGAAGGCTTTAAAATCTCTAAATCCCAGTCCCCCTTCTACCTTAGATGAACACAATTTTTGTCGGTCACACCAATATATTCCCAATCTACCCCTACATTTTGAATCATTAGATCAATATCATTTGATCCAACGGTTGAAATATCTCCTTGATGGATAAGAATTCTCCTCCTTTTATCCCAAGTTGGTTTCTCTTATCACCTTCCCTTAATTTATTTTATTTATAAAATTACCTTAAATATTTAAAAAAATTATCTTCCAATTATACAAGGTATCTGAACTAATTAGGAACAAAATCCAAATCCACACAACCAAATCCTCTTATACATAGAAACACCATAATTCAATTCCCATATGGCCATATCACAAGCAACTAATCAATTCAGAAAAGAGGAATTAGAAGGACGTTACCAAACAAGCCCTTATCCCTCCACTCTATATAAACCATTTCCCTTCTGCCAAATATTCATCAAACACTCACAAGCAAATATAAATAAAAAATAAAAATAAAAACAGAGGAAATTAAATTATATTAGCAAATGGAGAACAAGTGCTCAGCCAAGTTGGTTCTCTTCGTAGCCCTCTTCATTTTCGTGGCTAATGGTACGTATTTTTGTACAAATATACGATTGTCCGTACGTATTTTTTAATTAGAAAAGAAAAGTGTATAATGAAATTAATTAGTGCATGCGATGGGGGTACGTGCGGAAAGTGGAGGAAGAAGAAAACAACTTGCTGGGAAACAACGTGTCGTGTTCGTTGCCCTAAGTATTGTGTGTGCCCAATGGGGTCAATGCTTCTGCGGCGGGAAAACAATATTCGCCGGCGATGATCAGCTCCGACGAGAGAAAAGACGACACGTGTCGTGTTCGTTGCCCTAAGTATTGTGTGTGCACTGGGATCATGCTCTGCGGTTAAACAAAGGCGACAACATCAAGCTTTGGGGAAATTAAGATTTATAGACTATAGTGTATTTGTTAAATGAACTTGTTTCGTTGTCGAATAAAAGTTTTATGATGATGTGTTTGTGGGTTACTTATATGTTTCGGTGTTTTCAAAATCGTACCAGTATGTTCAACTGGTGAGCTTTACAGTATATGATTCAACTGGTTAAACTGTTTATAAACCATAGCTTAATTCAACTATCTATCACTATCTAATGATGTGGGGAAATGCTTGTCTCGTTACACAAATGCCCAACTAAGAAATTATTTTACTCTTACGGTCGAAAGCAAGGACGCTCGATTACTCATCTTGGGAATATGAATCTGATGATGACATATGGTTCAATTGCTTAAGTTGCTATAAATCATAGTTAAATCCGTGACATCCTAAGAAAATCCCACATCGACAAAACATGAGAAAGATCCATGAGTTATAAAAGAATAATTCAACTTTAACTGAAAAGACGCATTTTGGGGTGTAATGGAGGAGTGACCTCATGAGAAGTTACCATGATGCACCGCAAAAAAAAAAAAAATTCACGAGGCCCAAAATGGACAATGTCGCGTCGGAAAAGGTAGGGTTGTTACCAATGAACTGTCATTATATCGACATTGTACCATATTTTTTTAGCTAGTGATCCATGGTTAAATCAGTTAGGCAATTCGTATTAGTACGATTTTGAAAACACTCATGGTCTATGTTTGTTTGTTTGCTTATTAACTCTTGTAATTCATTATTGGCGTATTGGGTTATGAGACTTGTAGGAAGGTCGACAAAATATTCACCAAATAATATTTCTCTCATAAGATAATTTCCATGTATTTATAATTTAGATATGATATATTATGAATATGAAAATCTACATCACCTACTTCCCTTAATTTTTTTAGGGAAAATAACATTTTGCTCCCCTCTACTTTGCCAACTTAACATATAGCCCCCTATACTATAAATTGCTCATTTTACCCCTCCTACTTCGACCACTTTTCCGTTTGGGTCCTTCTGTTTCGACTAGCGTCTTCGTGAAGTTAATTCAGTACACCACGTTAGCTCTAGTAGTCATGTATTAGCTTAGTAAGCATTTTTTTAATTGATAATATAAATATATACAATCAGATAGGGTGAAATCGACGAATAAAATGTGTGGTTTTAAAACCCTACGTATCTCACAATACTCTTCGCGATACCTCCCCAATTTAATTCCCTAGCCAACCATTTATCTCCTACCTCCGATATCTCTCTTTGTCGGTGTGCGGATGTGTCCAGATTTAATGTTAAGAAGACGATAGTCGAAGCAGAAGGACCCAAACGGAAAAGTGGTCAAAGTAGAAGGGGGTAAAATGAGCAATTTATAGTATAGGGGGCTATTTGTTAAGTTGGCAAAGTAGAGGGGGGAAAATGCTATTTTCCCATTTTTTTTATTTATGAATCTACCTTAAATATTTCTGAACTAATTAGGAAGAAAATTTAAATAATATACAACCAAATCCTTATACATGGAAAAACCATATTTGAGTTCACACATCATAAGAAACTAATTAATTTCTTTGTTTTTAGAAAATACTAATGTTACAAATTAATCTCTTATATAAAAGATTTATCTGGAGATGAATGGCTTCTGTTTTCTCTCATATGAGAGTTTTCCCTTGAAAAAGGGCCGGCATGCCATTTTGAGATGTTTGATATTTGTGATTTAAAATATATGGATTCTTCAAATTAGTGTATTCGAAATGTAGGTTTTTGAATTAGTGATTTTCATAAATAAGTATGTTTGGTATTTGTGTTTTAAATTTATAAATTGAAAGTTATATTGTCTATTTTGCCCTAATCATTTATGAATATCAATTTCACCTAAAAAGCATAATAAGGGCATATGATGGAATAAAAGATAAAGAATGAGGGATTCTCCACAATCTCACCTAAAAGGTGAGATTCTAAATCCATGTATTTGAGCTTCTTTTGGGAATTACAATACATGGATTTTAGATAGAAAACTAACAAAAGAAAACAAGGCATTCACCACAATACATGTATTCTCTAAAATCACCCCTCCAAATCACAAATACCAAGCATCCCCTTTGATTCTAGTTTGTTGGTTCTGCAAGAGCTAAAATTAGGTGATCATCATACCTTTGTTGACCTGTTTTACGCCGACTTCTGGGTGCAAGTCTATGACTTGCCGGCTGGATTCTTCTCCATCGCTGTTGGAATAGCCCTGGGAAACTTCATTGGCTCTTTTGCGGAGTTCGACGATTCCAATTTAGTTCCTTGCGATAGAGAGTTCATGAGGCTGCGAGTGAAACTCGATATCCGGAAACCTTTAAAAAGGGAGAAGAAATTGAGGGCGGAAGGTGGTGAAAGCATAACTTTCACGCTTCGATATGAAAAATTGTCAAACTTCTGTTATATCTGTAGTAAGATGGGACACATTGATCGCTTCTGCGAAGTTCTGTTTCAGGTTCCTGAAGAAAAAATTGTACGGATGTGGGATGAAAAACTCAAAGCACTGGAAGGAGAACAATGGCTGTGGAGGAGGACACCGACCATCGTGTCTGCTGGTCGTAACCCACGCCAAACTGAAGCTAGCTCTTGGCGATCGGGAGATGGTCATGAGCCCCAAAAACGAACCATCCCAAGGAACATGGGAACCCTACTTGGCAACCTTGGAGCTAGCATCCACACTGAAGGCCTACCTGTTGCCTATGGCCCTGTTGCAGTTGAAAGCGAACAACAAGCTCTACACGTGCGTGAAGATAAGAAGAGAAGGATTCTGCGGTTATGATGGAAGAGGATATAGTGGTGGGAAGTAAACCATCAAAGTCACCCAAAAAGGATAACCACGGGCCAAAAAAATGGGCAAGGACGCAACCTACTACAGTACTACTCATTATGATCGTGTTGGTCTGGAACTGTCGAGGATTAGTGTTGGAAGCAACTCCAATTCTCTAGAGTATTCTACAAATTACCAATTGCCACTTAGTCAAAATGACTTGACAAGATAAACAATATGAAAAATTTAGTGACCATATGTTAAGTATTCTAGAATAGTCTAAAGAAATATCTTGTAATATTTTATTAATTAATGAGTAGTATAAATAGGTGAAGTGGTGGTGAGGCAAGGCATAAGTGCAAAGTGAGAAGCACAAAGAGAGTAAGAATTAAGAGAGAGTGGTGTGAGGCTAAGAGTGTGGAGTGGGAGTGATCAAATTGTAGGATAAAGAGTTTAGTGACTATCTTGTGAGAGTGAGAGTTGTTGTAAAATAAGTCATCCAAGTAATAAAAGTGTGCTCTTTAGTCACTAAATTCTCAACATTTTGGTATCAGAGCCAAGGTTATGCTGAGTATGCTCTGTGGTTGCAGTTAGTCTGATCTTCCACATCAGAAAAGTTTTTCCTTGGATTTGTGATACGTTGTTGCAGAGTGGCCGGTCTGGGACCGACATACGAGTCTTTTGGTTTAAAACCAAAATTACGTGGAGGTGCGTTAGTGCGTAGTCCGGGACTGCGGAGCTATTTGATCAGGGATCAAGCTTATTTGGTTGATCGAGAGTTATCACCAAATCACTATGGCGGATATGGCTACTTCATTTAGTAGCATTGAGAGGCTCAACAACAACAACTACAACCCTTGGAGCACTCGTATGGAGTTCTACCTGCGCGGACAAGACTTATGGGAAATTGTTGCCGGAAGTCAAACCACACCACCCACTGATGCCGAAGGCCTGCGAAAATGGAATGTCAAAGTCGGGAAGGCATTCTATTTGTTATCTTCCGCCGTTGATGATTCGTTGTTGCCACGAATCAAGAAAGCTAAGACACCTGCAGAGGCGTGGAGGTCATTAGCTGAAGTATTTGCTCGCACGAATGATGCGAAACTACAAATGCTCGAGAATGAGCTTCTGTCAATCTCACAACGAGAAATGACAGTAAGTGATTACTTCACAAAGGTAAAATCCTTATGTGAAGAAATCTCAAAGATGGATCCAGAAAATCCCATCAGTGAGACAAGGATCAAACGAATTATAGTCCATGGGTTACGTCCTGAGTTTAATGGACTCGTTACGGCAATCCGTGGATGGGCTAAAGAGCCGACCTTAGAAGAGTTGGAGAATGCATTGGCGGATCAAGAGGCTTTAGATAAACAATTATCTAAAGTCACCATGAAAGATGAAGAAGTGCTCTTTAGCAAGAAAGCCGACAGTGGACAACGAAAGGCGACAAGGCCAAGAGAAGGCGAGAAACAAGACTGGCGGAGAAGACCAGGGAGAAGCAGGCAACAAGGGGGAGCTCATCAACGCTCAACACGTGGCGATGAAAACTTACAAGAACGCCGCAACAACCAATGCTACAACTGTGGAAAGAAAGGTCACTTTGCACGTGATTGTTGGCATCGGAAGAAACTTGAAGGAAATGTTGCGACGTCAAGCCGCCAAAGGGATGAGCCAAACCTTGAAGATGATTGGGACATGGAGTGCTCATTCACCATGGTAGAACCGGTTGGTGAAGAACCACAAACCGAGAAGCAGGAAGTGAAAACCAAGAGAGATGAAGTTGAAGAAATTGCTTTAGAAGTGTCTCGTCCACAAGCAATTGACTACAAGAGAAACTGGATTTTCGACTCAGGGTGTTCAAATCATATGACGGGAGACAAGGAGAAGCTGACAGACACATCCAAGTACAAGGGACGCCGAGTCGTAGTTACCGCCAACAATGCAAGGTTATCCATTACACACGTCGGCAAAACAAAAATAGCTCTCGACTCCAATCCAAGGGCGGTGCAGCTTGACGAAGTCTACCATGTGCCTGGGATAAAGAAGAACCTGATATCAATCACCCAATTAACTGAGCCAGGTAACTACGTGCTTTTTGGCCCAAATGACGTGAAAGTTTACAAGGAGTTGAAGGTCATAGGCACGCCGTTCATGGAAGGAGTCAAGCGAGAAGCAATGTATGTGATGTCAATGGAGTCAGCCTACGTGGACCGAGCTAGGAGGAACGAGACGGCAGACTTGTGGCACGCGCGACTAGGACACGTGAGCTACCACAAGTTAAAATTAATGATGAACAAGTTTGCGTTGAGAGGCCTTCCTCAACTAGAAGTCCGTGAAGACATGGTGTGCCCGGGATGCCAATATGGGAAAGCACATCAGCTACCTTACGAAGACTCCAAGTTTAGAGCCAAAGTTTCGTTGGAATTGATCCACTCTGACGTGTTTGGCCCAATAAGACAAGGTTCTATGAGCGGGTTCAAATACATGATCACCTTCATTGATGATTACTCAAGGTATGTCTGGTTGGATTTCATGAAGGAGAAGTCTGAAGCATTAGAGAAGTTTAAGCTATTCAAGGAGAAAGCTGAAAGTGAAGCTGGACAAAAGGTTCAATGTCTTCGTACGGACAATGGAGGTGAATATACTTCACATGAATTCTGCAGCTATTTGAAGAAGTTGGGGATTCGTCGACAATTGACATGTCCACGAACACCTCAACAAAATGGAGTAGCAGAACGAAAGAATCGTCACCTTGCGGAGATATGTCGGAGCATGCTACATGCGAAGAATGTACCGGCGAAGTACTGGGCCGAGTGCATGAAGACCGTGGTACACATAATAAATCGGTTACCACAACCAAAGTTGGAATTCATCTCGCCGTTTGAGAAACTCTGGAAGGTCAAGCCTACAGTCAGTCACTTTCGAGTATTCGGGTGCGTATGCTATGTCTTTGTTCCTGATCAGCTTAGAAGCAAGTTTGACAAAAAGGCAATCAGATGTATCTTTGTGGGCTATGACGAACAACGAAAAGGCTGGAGGTGTTGTGATCCAGAGACAAGAAAGTGCCATGTTTCAAGAAACGTGGTGTTTGACGAGATGACATCATATTGGTCACCGCAAGCAACGATCGAGCCTGAGTCAGAAGAGATCAAGGAACGAGTTCAAGAGAAGTTGGAGAAAAAGGCTAAAGTTGAAGAAGAACAAGAGGAGGAGGCTTCTACAAAACACGAGGCAAGTCAAGAGACACATGGATCTCAAGATGAGATTGTGGCAAAGGAAAAATCTCCATGGAGGACTACAGTGTCTCAAGAAGTTCGAGAAGAGCAACGACCAAAGCCAATTTGAAGAATCTGAAACCCAAGAAGCTGAAGACCTACCAGAACTTAGAAGGTCTAGAAGGCAAAGGAGGGCGAATCCTAAATACGCTAATGCAGCACTGATCGAGGAAGCAATAATCAATGAGCCAAACACATTTGAGGAAGCATCATTGAAGAAGGAATGGCTCAAAGCGATGAAAGAGGAGATTGATGCTCTAGATCAAAATGAGACTTGGGATTTGGTGCCGAAGCCTGAAGGAGTAAAACCCATTTCGTGCAAGTGGGTATACAAAGTAAAGACTCGTCCTGATGGTTCAATTGAGAGGTACAAAGCTCGCCTAGTAGCTCGAGGATTCTCACAACAGTATGGAATCGACTATGATGAAACTTTCAGTCCAGTAGCCAAAATTACTACAGTACGGGTTCTACTTGCGCTGTCGCAAGCAAGGATTGAAGCTCTGGCAGATGGATGTTAAAAACGCATTTCTACACGGAGAGCTAGATCGACAAATCTCATGGAGCAGCCACAAGGATTCAAAAGTGGACATCATTCAAAGTACGTGTGTAAGCTAAAGAAGGCGCTTTATGGACTCAAACAAGCACCAAGAGCGTGGTATGGTAAGATTGCGGAGTTTCTCATCCAAAATGGTTTAAACCTGACACCGTCAGATTCCAGCTTGTTTGTGAAGAATCAAGAAGGAAGGATAGCAGTTGTGCTGGTGTACGTGGATGACCTCATCATAACTGGGGATGATGAAGTCGAGGTAACTCAGATCAAGGCGAATCTCTCAGTACGTTTCAAGATGAAGGAGCTTGGAGAACTACAACACTTTCTGGGACTTGAAGTGGAGAAAACTAAAGAAGGACTATTCTTATGTCAACACAAGTATAGTAAGGATCTCTTGAAGAAGTTTGGGATGCTGGAGTGCAAACCAGTATCTGCTCCCGTTGATGCCAGTGTCAAGCTAAGATCAACAGAAGGAAAAGACTTGGAGGATACGACAACATATCGACAGCTAGTCGGCAGCCTCATCTATCTCACATTGACAAGGCCAGATCTTTCGTACGCAGTAGGCTTGGTAAGCCGGTTCATGCAGAATCCAAAGAAGCCACATCTTGAAGCTGCAAAGAGAATTCTTCGATACGTGAAAGGTACAATTAATCATGGTATCTTATACAAGAAAGGAGGAAATACAGAGTTATCAGGGTATTGTGATGCTGACTATGCTGGCGACCTTGATACAAGGAGATCAACCACAGGATATGTGTTCAACCTTGGATCAGGACCAATCTCGTGGTGTAGTAAGAGGCAGCCTACAGTTGCATTATCGACTACCGAGGCAGAATACAAAGCATCTGCGATGGCGACGCAAGAGTGTGTATGGCTGATACAACTCTTGAAGGACTTGGGACAACAAGTCAACTACTCAGTTTCACTACTATGTGATAATCAGTCAGCACTACACTCGTGGACAATCCAGTGTTTCACGCAAGGACTAAGCATGTGGAGGTACAATACCACTTCGTTAGAGAAAAGGTGTTACAAGGATATATTGACATGAAGTACATCAACACGGAGGATCAACTAGCAGATATGTTCACTAAAGGAGTTAACGGACCAAGACTACAAGATCTAAAAAAGCGAGTTGGTATGATCGAAAAACCTGGAACTCCAGAGACTTGTCGTTGAGGGGGAGTGTTGGAAGCAACTCCAATTCTCTAGAGTATTCTACAAATTACCAATTGCCACTTAGTCAAAATGACTTGACAAGATAAACAATATGAAAAATTTAGTGACCATATGTTAAGTATTCTAGAATAGTCTAAAGAAATATCTTGTAATATTTTATTAATTAATGAGTAGTATAAATAGGTGAAGTGGTGGTGAGGCAAGGCATAAGTGCAAAGTGAGAAGCACAAAGAGAGTAAGAATTAAGAGAGAGTGGTGTGAGCTAAGAGTGTGGAGTGGGAGTGATCAAATTGTGAGGATAAAGAGTTTAGTGACTATCTTGTGAGAGTGAGAGTTGTTGTAAAATAAGTCATCCAAGTAATAAAAGTGTGCTCTTTAGTCACTAAATTCTCAACAGACAACCTCGAGCAGTTCAGGTTCTGAGTGAGCTAATTAAAGCTTACAGGACGGACATAGTGTTTCTGTCAAAAACGCTCGTCGGGAGGCAAAAACTTGAAGAAATTCGTGTTCAAGTGAGATTTGAGGGGTGTTTTACTGTTGAAGCAATTGGCAGGAGTGGAGGCTTGAGACTCATGTGGCGTCATAAATATCGAGTCAGGGTTACAGGTTTCAGCAGGAATTTTATCAACTTGGAAGCTAATGATGATGCTGGTCAGACTTGCTCCATAACCGGGATCTATGGCTTCCCAAAAAGAACGAGAAGGAAGGATTCTTGAGAGATGCTTAAACAGCTCGCTGCTCAAATATCTGGCCCCTGGTGTGTGTTTGGCGACTTTAACAACATCCTCTCGATGTGAGTGAACAACGAGGCAAAAACACGAGGCCACAACTTTTTATTGTAGGATTCAGGGACGTTGTTGCAGCCAGTAACCTAGTTGACATCCAGCTTGACAGATACCCGTTTACATGATCTAGGGCCAAGGACTAGCCCCATGGCATCGAATCCCGTCTTGATCGAGCTCTGGCAAACCCAGATTAGTTCATGACCTACCAATCGATGAAGCTTAGAAACCAATTTCTGATCATTTTCCGCTCGTTCTTGATACCATTTGGCAGCGGGTTGAAAGAAAGAAACATCGTTTTCGTTTCGAAAATAAATGGAAGGAAGAAGCAGACCTTGTGCCTCTTATTGCTAATACTTGGAGAGAGTACGACGACAATCCCCTTATCGCTAGGCTGTCTAGTACCTCCGATCCTCTTGAATTATGGGGTCGTAACCTGGCTAGGAAGTTTCGCCGTGATATTGAAAGCACGAAAGACCGGATGATAGAGCTCCGGGAGCAGATGGGGGCGAATGCAGCTGCCGACTTAAGGTCCTGCAACGAGAAGCTTGTATCCCTTCTTATGAAAGAGGAAAATCACTGGAACCAAATGACCAAATAGTACTGGTTGAAAGACGGAGACCTCAATACCCGCTTCTTTCACGAAACAACAAATGGGCGCCGAAAGCATAAAGACATCAAGAAATTAAAAGGAGAAGATGGTATCTGGCACTCTGAACAGAAGGATCTAATTACCCTTGTTGGTGATTATTTTGTTTATTGAGCTTGTTTTTTTTATTTGATTTCAAATATAAAACGAATAAATGGATGACATGTCATGTCTATGTGACACTTTCAACGAAAATCATCATAAAATCGGACCGGACCAAGTGACCACGTTGTTACAAAGTTAAAACATAAGTTATCAATTTGACTGAGTTTAAACTTAAGTGACCGAGTTGACATAAGATGCAAACTTAAGTGACTGCAAAAGTATTTGATCATTTTTCTAACTGAAAAAGAAAACCACAAAAATCCCCAAATCTCCATTCCTCTCTTTCCTCCATCATCCACTCAAATCCATGGCTTCCTCCTCCTCCGCCTCCGCCGCCGCCATCGCCGGCGGCCCAATCTTCATCGACGCCAAATCCCTCCACTCAACCCTAACCCACGCTACCCTAATCAACCACTTCCACGCCACTCTCCCCCAAATCTCCTCTTCCACTCTCCAAACCCCAATCCGCCAAAGCTACGCCGTTTCACCGACCTCCAACCTCCTCCTAATGCCGTCATGGTCCTCAACATCATCCCTGCCCTACATCGGAGTCAAGCTCGTCACCCACTTCGCCCAAAGCTCCCCAGGAATCCACGCCTCCTATGTCCTCTTCAGCTCCCAAACAGGGGAAACCCTGGCCACCCTCGACGGCACCGTTTTAACCCTCTACAGAACGTCCTCAATCTCCAGCCTAGCCTCCAAGTTCTTATCAAGAACCGACGCCGCAGTGCTGGTCATGGTCGGCGCAGGAGCTCTCGCGCCGCATCTGATTAGAGCCCACCTCGCTGTTAGACCCGGATTGAAAGAGGTAATCTGATTGGTTCGGTCGGTCGAGGGGTCATTAACAATTTTTTTAGCAAGTGGGTCAACGGTTAATCGACGGCTAACCAATTTGACCGACTCCAAACGAAACAATAATGAAATAATGAGTTCTAATGCAAATGCAAGTATTGATTGATCGGTTGGTCAAGGGATGATTAATCATTTTTTAGCAAGTCGGTCAATGGTTACAATATGATTAACCAGTAGTTAACAACCTTGACCGAAATAATAATGAAATAATAAGTCCTATTGTAAGTACTTATTTACATAGAGTATAATTTATGATATTAAGCAAAATCATAACGACGTTAAACAAAAATCTAACGAAAGAGTTTATATGTTAAACGTTCTAAGTAGGAGAGTTTATTATGTGCAAATAATTGTATGATACTCGTTTGTTATCTTCTCGTAGTATAGGGGCCTCCGGGCCTAATATCCTTTCAATTTACAAGGAATTTTAAGGTTTAAAGTAGGTTAAAAAGGTCAAATTTGATCATAAATGGTTAAATTTGTCAAAATATGGCAAGGGGTCGTTTAGTATAGGGGAAATCCAGCTGTGTTTCTTGGAAACTCTGTATTCTATGATATCCTTGTTTGTTTATTGTCTAATGAAGCTGAGATTTTGTATTTCAGATTCCAGAGTTTTTTATTGTCTCCAGAATGTGTATTCTGACAATTTCTACTTTTATCAGAAATTCTGACTTCCCTCAAATAGAATAATGGGACCCACTGTTTTCCCCTCCTATTTTCTTTACCAAATATACATACCAAACAATGTAATTTAACATCCTCCAACTTTTAACAAACACTTTTCCACCATTATCCTATTTTCATATTTCCCCTAATTCTCAATCCACTGTACCAAACGACCCCTAAAATTATTTCGGTAAAAAAGGTCGGCTAAACCATGTGTTAAAATGTCACGGTTAATTTTTGGTTGATATGCAATCAATTTGGTTTGGTCAAAATTTGATCGATTTTCAATCAATTTTTTATCAGTCGATCATTGGTCAAAATTTCGTAGAGGTTGGTTAACCAATTTTGATCAGCTAATAACCGAATTAACCGACTTCCACCCCAGGTAATCATCTGGAACAGAACGAGGAAGAACGCGGTCCAACTGGCCGAGAGATTGAACGAGGAATTGGGCGGAAACATGGCAGTTAGGGTTGCGGAGGATTTGGACGAGGCCGTGGGATTAGGCGACATAGTATGCTGTGCAACGAATTCAAAATCAGCATTGGTGAAAGGTGGGAAGCTGAAGAAAGGTGCGCATCTAGATTTGGTGGGATCGTTCAAGGAGGAGATGAAGGAGTGCGACGACGAGGCGTTGAAGAGGGCGGCAGTGGTGGTGGTGGATAATGAGGCGGCGATGGTGGAGGCTGGAGAGATTGTGGGTGGGTTTGAGAGAGGTGTGATTGAGAGGAAGAATGTTAGGTTGTTGGTTGATTTGATTAATGGGGATTGTGTTGGGAGGAAGGATGAAGAGGAGATTACTGTGTTTAAGTCTGTGGGTTCTGGTGTTGTTGATATGCTTGCTGCTCAGTTTGTGTATGAGAAATTGGGGAAGAAGGGGGAAGAGTGAAGAGGTTGTTTGAGTATTGGTTTTGATTTGTGGATTGGAATGAATGAATAAGTGGGTTATTGTGTTTGTTTGTAGAGAATTGAACCATGGTTTGTTGTAGATTGGTTCTTTCATATCATGATTGTAGCTAAGTAGGAGCTAAGCTGCTCGTGAGCTAGGGTGTACTTGACTCAATAGGCTCGCGAGCAGCTCGAGCTAACTCAAATAATAGCTCGATTATATGGCTCATTATGGACTGAAGAGAAGGAGGTTTTGTGAGAAAGGTTTTTGATTTGTAGATTGGAATGAATAAGGTGGTTTATGGTGTTTGCTTGTTGGGAATTGAACCATTCTTTGTTGTAGATTTGTTCTTTCATCTCATGATTGTAGCTAAGTAAGACCTAAGCTGCTCGCGAGCTAGGGTATTACTCGACTTGATAGATTCGTGAGCTAGTTCGAGATCGAGAGCTAATTCGAATACTAGCTCGACTATATGGCTTGTTATAGACGGAAGAGAAAGTTCTGTGAGAAAGGTTTTTTATTTGTAGATTGGGACGAATAAGGTGGGTTTAAGATGTTTGCTTCTTTTACCAAGGTTTCAACGAGTACAATGATATGCATCGGCAATGAAATGATGTGACATCGACACTAACATGGTGGTTGCGAGTACGAAATCGACGTGCATGACATGGACAGCAGCTAATTCGACGATGATGTGCAGCAAGAAACTTCGAAAACATAGGAAGTGGTACCAACTTACGGCAGAGACAATGACGAAGCTTCGACAACGTGTGATTTGTTCGTGTTCTACTTGTACATTGGTCTAAATCCAAATTCCAGTTCCTAATTCAAAAATCGAAATGCTTATCGAAACACACTCAAGTCGATTCCTAGCATGCAACAACTTACGTCAGTCAAGTAGCTTAAACAGATTCAAGAGGAAGTAGCTGAGGGAGAAAGAATGAATTCCAATAAACCATTATCATTGTTAAATAAAGCTTGCGGCAACTGAGTACTGGTAGAGAAGACAGACATGATAGAGGGCAAGAAAGTTACTAGTGTTCATTTTGCTGCGTCTCCTTTTTCAAAGGACTATGGTTGATCAGTGGGAATAGTAAATCGTTGAGCTGTCTCTCCGCGCTGTACTCCGAAGTTGCCTGCGATAACACAATTGAATAACAATCAGCAATAGCCAGACCTAGGTGAGGAGTTCGTAGCCAGTTTATAGATTATGTACCCGTGAGTTGAATGCGAACCGCAACGTCTGGACTTGGGTTCCAGAGCAAACCCTCAAATCGAAACCGAGTGAGTCCAGGCCTGTAACTGCTGCTTCCTGATACAAATCTCCAGCAAGGTGATTTAGTGTGTGTAAAACTGTAAAGTTGATCACCATTTTTATCATGGTGTAACATGATTTTCTTGTAAAGTTGATCACGATTTAAATCGTTAAACTCATTGACTCAATCTGCACTAGTTGACCATCTAAAGCGCGGTTCAAGCATATTACCTCGACTTGGAGATCTTTACATCTCCAACACAAGGAAATCAATGCTTCCGTGACATTTTGACCAGCATCTTTAAGACGGGATATGATTTTGTCTGCTGAGTGTGCAATAGCATCAGGTTTGGCTCTCCTAAAAACGTCTGGTTCAACTGTAGTCTGCAAAGGAAAGGAAATCACATAATAAGGAATTCATGGATGTAAGGAATGGCCTCTTTATTCTCGGAATTCACAGTGATGTAAAACAGAAAAACATACTTGACGTCCATCAGCTGAAATCAGCTGAATCTTGGTCGTTTCCAGCTTGTAAAACGTAGTCCTATTCTTCGAGGCCGCATCTTTAGCAAGTTCATCTGCTGAGACTGAAACGTCATCAGTTAATTCAGATTTGGCATTCTGACCGTTGATTGCATCTTGTTTTTTGCTGCTGTCTGCTTCTTTCCCTGCCTGTTTTTTGTCATGACTGGACTTATCGCCAGACATATGCCTCTTGATGTCAGTGTGTTCTTCACCTAATGCAGGTCTGAGGATGCCTTGTATGGACAAACCAGTTGGTGGCTGCTTCATCCAATCTATAGGATCATCTGAAGCAACCTATGGTAAAAAGGAAAAAAGGGAAGCTTCTCGTCTCAGGATGTTGAACCATCAGACTTGCTAGTTGCTGCAATGCTTCAAGGTATTATGTATTCACATAAGCTGCTGCCAAAATGTCCTTTAGGGTTGAAATTACCTGAGTCAGCCTTTTGGCAAAATACATTGGATGAGAAGAATCCATGGTCTCCAAATTTGCCCAGTCTCCAACATCATCTTCATCGTCGTCGTCGTCGTCATCATCATCTTCTTCAAGAATTGCTTCTATGTCCTAACCACAGTAGAGAGTAGTCAGTAGAATATGCAAATGAATAAAACCACTTAAGTTACAAGTTCAACCAGACACATGAACAAACTTTGTAGGATACCTCATCATAGTCATCATCGTCACTATCTTCTTCACCATCACTATCTTCTTCGTCCGAGTCATCAAATTCGAAATCACCATTATTTTCTAGAAGCTCCATTTCATTAGCCATGTCTTCTGAATCAAAGCCTATAATAGCTTGCTGCGTGACAAGAAGGGAAATTCTAAATGTTAAAAAATACACAAGTAAGAGGCTGGCACGATACATTTTCTGCAGGTTTAGGCAATACTGAGTATTCTATTTATCACTATGCTTCTACATTTGTGCCCCCTTTAGGTTGATCGTATACTGACATGCTTTCTATAGAGAATTATGCTGCCAGCTTTATTTCTCCGAAGAAAAGATATGCTTGACCACAGAAATTTTATGCTAATCCCCAAAGATGTGCCCGAAAAAAACAAACTACAAATCAAGGAATGATAAAGTTACCACATAGTCATTTTCTGAAGTAAGAGTCCGCAAAATGTCTTCATCATTCTTCACTTGAAAATAGATATCTGCAATGCAGCAAGTAATTCAATAACTCTACCCGAATGCACAAAGGGAAATCATTCCAAGTTAAACATGATGAAATTTTGAAGCCTGACTTACTTCCATATTCATCAGTCACATATGGTATGTCTGGCCACATAACATTCTCATGAATTTGTTCATTGAATAAGTTGTTCAACATCAACGTAGCTTTGCAATTAACCTGAACAAGACTCACTATAGACAGCATTAGCTATGCAAAACTAAAACGTTTCTGCAAAAAATGACCATCATGATTGTTATAAGACATATTATCCAGCCAAGGCATTCCAAATATGATACCTCAACCATGGTCCTACAAGTCTCTTCAGCTGTAAGCCTGGCATCTCCAACAGCTTTTGAAGCTGAATCGGAAATCTCTTCAAATGGATGATACTGCGCTTTCCCATTCTGCTCAGAAGGATCTGAACCAGATGACAATTGACCCGCAGATGCTCGGATTGTACTATTCAGAAGGACACTCCTCTTTGATATAGAACTAGCTCTTGGTGTATGAGATTTCTTCCTGTAGGAAATATTCATGAATTCATCAGATAGACAAACTGAAATCATCATCCACACAATTAACTTGATTGATGTTCGCTATCACGAGCATTCAAGAATTTCAATCAATTTAGTACTTGTTTAACTGTATTGATTGAAGAACTTCTCCTTAATAAGCTTCCATTCAGATGCCAATTTCAATCAGGAACAAAATGAAGCTGTAGATAGTAGAAACAGATAGCTCAAAAAAAATACCACGGTAGGTCGAAGCTAGCCGTACGTAGCTGGTGGCGAGTAGCGCCGCTTACTCTTCTGAGCTCCTCCAAGCTGCCAGCTCCACGGTACTCTGAATCGGCGAATTCGAATCACGACAAAAAGGATAAACAGTCATTTCTCTGGTTAGGTGGAGGAGAAACTTCGAATGCGTGAAACTTCAGCTAACATCGATTTCAAAAGCAGAATCACACATTGAATTACCAAAGCTTTCAAACTTATATCCGAGCATAAAAATGGCGAGAAACAAGAATGCATCGAAGAATAGAAAGTGACAAAAAACAGAGAGGCGGCGGAAGGGAAAATTACTAGATAAGGGAGCTGCGGAGGAGCATAAGTTAGCGCCGGCGGCAAAGCGAGAAGCGGCCGCTGAGTCAATCATCATCAACATCATCATTTCTTGAATCGCTTCCACCTACTTTCCACCATAAACAATACGGGGAAGATCTGTTTGTTGATGACGAGACCAATCGCTCGCTCTCTTTGAGCCGTTGAGCGAATGAGCGCTTTGAAGTTCGGAAGACGACTGGATGACTAGATGAGGCCAGTGCCTGGATCTCCTACATCCGTTAGTATCCGAACTTTCGCTACACCACGAGGACATGTGGCACATTTTTATTGGTTGGATTGATAACACGTCAACCAGATATTATACCACACAAGAAATATACCAAAAAGGGAAATGCGCGCCGTTCTGAAGAAAAGAGGGATAGAAGAACGGAAAGCAAAATATCTTTGCTGATACAATCTTGAAAATTAGGGAAGAAAGTCGAAGAAATTTCTTTCCAGCTGATACAATCTTGAATCTCCGGTGTTTCCCGCTACTGAGAGTAGTAGAGGAAGCTGTGGGGTAAATTTCTCCAACTGTTCATATCTGTTTTGAGTGTTTGGTTGCTGAGAAATTATAGCTAGCGATTCGATTTTCTTCTTTGATTCTTACTTCGTTTTGCTAGGATGCTTTCATTACGGTACTGTGTGCCGCTTATTCCGACGAGAGTACAGTCGATTCGAGCTCCCAAGAGGCTGAAGAGTTTCATTGTGAGTTTCTTTTTCCTTCAGCTTTTAGAATCTCTTCGCTTTGATTTCGGCGAACTAGCAGAGTTTTCAATAGATGCTGAATGCTTTGATTCAGGTATGCGAGCAGAAAGGGCCGCGGCAAAGATATCCTCGAGTTTGGAAATCGAAGACGAGGATTGGAACCATCTCCAAGGCAGCTAAGCTTGTCGATTGTGTAAGTTTATCTTATCACTTCACCATAGGACATGAAAATTCAATATCTGAAATGATTCTGCAGATGCCATGTCTGTGTTTTGGTTGTTTGAACACATAGCTGGTTTACTGTGAATTTCTTGAAGAACATTTAGTCTGATTGGTTCGATCTCTGGTACGATTGGCATTTACGCTTTATGGGCTGTAGGTAAAGGGATTGTCGAATGTGAAGGAGGAAGTGTATGGTGCTCTTGATTCCTTTGTTGCTTGGGACTTGGAGTTCCCACTGATTACTGTGAAGAAAGCATTGAGGAGTCTTGAATATGAACAAGAATGGAAGAGGATAATTCAGGTCCAAACTTCGAATCGTTTCTTCTCTGTGCCTTCCTCTTATTTAGTATTCGTTACCACGCCTAAAGGAACGAAAATGGGGATTTGTAGGTGGCTAAGTGGATGCTAAACAAAGGGCAAGGGAGGACAATGGGGACATATTTCACATTACTGAATGCATTAGCGGAGGATCAGAGGCTCGATGAAGCTGAAGAGCTTTGGAACAAGCTGTTCATGAAGTATCTGGAAGGAATGCCTCGTAAGTTCTTCGACAAGATGATGTCCATCTACTACAAGAGGGATATGCATGACAAGATGTTTGAGGTACGGTGGGAACACCCTTCTTGTTCTTCATCAACTTCCTGTAGCTTAAAAACTATGAAGCTTGGAGCTTTTTGCATTTTGCGATGGCAGCACCTTACTTGTTGATTTCTTTGTAGATATTTGCCGACATGGAGGAACTTGGCGTTCAGCCGAGTGCTTCAATCGTCAACATGGTGGGGAAAGTGTTCCAGCATCGAGGCATGCTGGACAAGTACGAGAAACTGAAGAGCAAGTACCCACCTCCGAAGTGGGAGTTCAAATACATCAAGGGGAAGCGTGTTAAGATTAGAGCAAAGCAGTATCGTGAATATGATGGCGAATGGAGAGGTGATGGTGAAGGCAAAGGGTATACAAGCTCAGATGAAATGGATGAAAGAAGAGGCACATATATGAACGATGATGATGATGATGCTGATCAGCAGGACGAAAACAATGATCAGGATGATCTCGAAGACCAGGCTCCTGCAATGATCTCAAATGACCTTGGCAAAAGAGACACTTACAGCTACAGCCCCAATGAAGATGTAAGCAGAAACGATGAGGTCGACTTTGTCTCGCATCAGCAGTCCGAAGAACTTGATGCCAACAGACAGTAGTTTTCTCATATTTGGCCTAATTTGACTTGGTTTTATCTTGTTCATGTCTTAAACGTGCCGAGGCCTAGTGTGTACACCCGTTAGAGACCATAGTTTTGATAAGGATACGAACCAATGTGCTCATTTCGTCATAAGTAAATGAAAATCGAGTGGTAAGCTATTTGGTGTCCTTGCGGACCAGAATAGGCTAAACTATCAACGAGGCAGTAAAACTGTGTTCCGGATTACGGGTCTCGAACAAATGTAACTGTAGTCTAACTATGTGGAGCTAAGGTTTGTCAAAGTATATTCAAACCAAAGTAAAGAAGCTACAACGAAATGTTTCAGACATGAAGACATGAAGATTAAATTATCACTCTTTCCTTACTGTTGATTTAAACCCAAAATTGTTCTTCATCACTCTTCATCCGAGCCCGAACCCTCTGAACTTGACCCCTTTTTATGTGCAGTGCCATTAGCCACTGCAGTGCCTTTCTTTTTCGTGTCCTTCTCTTCTTCCTCGTCTTCACTGTACTCGCTCTCGTAATCATCATCGTATTCCTCCTCATCGTTCTCCTCTTCCTCCTCAATCCCATCTTCGGCAATAGGTCCCTCTTCAGACGCAAACCCGCCACGAGTTCCAGCCCTGGTCCGCTTGAGAATTTTAATTTTCAAGCTCGACTTCTTGTCGCAGCCGATCCAAGCGTCACACAAGCAGAAACAGGTCAAGTTGTAAGTCCCTTCTGTTGGGGCCGGGAACTTGCCCATAACGAGCCTCGAGCCACTCCGCACCTTCTCGACAGCTTCTCTGACTGCTGTACTTATCTCCTTCACGCCCGCCCCTGACCCTTCCATCGTGTCTTCGATGGCCTTAGATGCACCAGTAATGGCTGCTGGTTCGTCCATGAAGTTAACCTTCTGGGAAAACCACACATTGTTTGTGACTGGATCTGCAAGTAGGAACCAGAAGTTTTCTTCCTTGCGGAATGGGTAGTAAGGGGAGTGTGGCAGTGCAGCGAGCATGCCATTGGCTCGCTTCAGTGTTATCCAAGCTTGAACTGTAACAATGTCGCCTTCTTGTATACCCTCTTCACCCTCGGTTTCACATCTGACTTCAGTTGTTACAGAAGGCATCATTTCCATTACTGTCTCGACATCTTGTACTTCAGCGGAAGTGAATCCAGCAACTTGCTCAAGAAGATCAGCACGGTCTTTTGGAGCCATGTCAAACAAGTCCTGGAAAGTTCTTACCTTCTGCAAACACAGAATGGGAAACTTAATGAGTGGAAAATACTTCCAATTTTCTCGAGGAAATACAACACAAGACAAAATAAGAGATTCACTTGAAAATTATTATCTTACCTTGCGAGCTATTTTCTTGATAACAGAGTCGCTGAAATGTGGCAGCTGCAGAAATGGAGCAACCCCTTCTGCAGAACCTCCCGTCGACTTCCTTGAACTGAGTGGAACAGCCTGCATATTTTCACAGCAAAACTTCAACAATCTACACAATTTGAGTGCTTAAAATAAATCATAATTGATTCTAATTGCTCAAGCCCGCGAAGAAGAGTAGAGATAGTGATCAAGTAGTCTAAGACTTGAGAGAAAATAGATGAAACCAAGCTTCTTCCTAGACCCGAGACAAGATCTAATGTGACTAGTTTGACATCAATATACAACAAACCCAGAAAATTAGACATGAATGAAGAACAATTCATTCTCAGAAAGCATAACATAATCCCTAAGGTAAAACCGAAGAAAACTCAAATAGGCAGGCAGCTAATAGAGGAAAGCTTGACAAGCTTTTTCATTCTATAAAAACAACAAGAGCTCAGTGAATCAAGGAACACACCTGAGTGATACATTGAGAGAGCTCAACAACCCCTATAGCAGGCCTCAGCCATCCGTGCATCTGAGCATTGCGTGGTATAACTGCCATCTGTATACAGGATAGTATTATCAGAAACACAAAGGCATAGCACTACATGTGAAAAACAATTCAAAAGGCCAACTGCAGCTAGAGAGTGCCTCTCTACAGCATGTAACAAGGTTCCATAAGTGTATAACAAGAAAAGCCAAACGAGAAGTTTAAATCTGATCATATGTGTGTGGTACAGTAGAGAAAAAATGAACATGTTCTACCTATTTTACTTTTGAGCATGGTGATGCATAAAATCTTTATCTGTGGGTATCTTTCTCAGTGACAGTATCTAATTCAGGAAATAAAAAATCTGCATATTTTATTGGTTTTGAATTTTTGAGTATTTACTTGTTGCATTTAATAATAACACAATCGTGACATTAATTTGTAGGCAAAAAAACAGAAGAGTGGGCATATGTTTATAAGATAATTTTCACTTTACATGTCACTAATTACCATATCAAGCATTTTGCTAAAGAGAGGTCATGTACCAGATAATAAAAACACACCTGGAAAGAGATTATGCAATATTAAAAATGCTAGTATGTCCTCCATGATTGGGCAATCTCTTAGTACAAAATGATAGAGGATACAATAGTACCTTCATTAGCTCTTCCAGAAGGCGAGGAGCAAGCTCTAGAACACGTTTGAAGTCGCCTTGCAAGGCTGGGGGCAATGCTGCTGATTCGCGTGTCAACTGAGCTTGAATCAACAATTCTGTCTGTGTACCAAACAATTACAAGTTCAACAAACATATCTAATCAAAATGCATATGGAGATTCTCATTATTTTTTACTTTTTACCAAAAGTACCTTAACTAAAGCTGGGTGCTGCTTCCAAAACTTGGCCTGCTCTTGCTTAATGTTCTTGAGATCAAGATTCAACTCACTTCTAACAGATATAAAGAGCTTCTGAAGAGGCTCATCATCAGTCCTCCGAACTGGAATTTCCATATATTCAGCAGCTTTTGTAAAAACCTCCATCACTTTGCTATAGTACAAACAATGAACAAGTTAAATTTTACTTCAACAATATGACACGAACTAGCTATGACAAGTCTGAAAAGACACCTTGGTACTTTTCAACTATCCAAAAACTATTAAATGGGCATGCCAATAAGTATTATAAGTAGCAAAAACCGACAGTAATCACTGGGAAATTTACCTTAAGGAGGAAATCCTCTGATCTTAACTAAACGATGATGAAATAAGGAAACACGGATAACAGACCATGGAAATATGAAACAAAGGAACAAATCAGACACATAACAAGTCATGACAATCATGTGGTAATTTTAGCATGCATTTCAAACCAAATGCCAAGGTAATCCAAGGGAGTTGGTTCTTCTAACTTTTAAAAAAATCATATCATTTATATGTAATTCCAGAAGGAAAATGCATAACGAGAAAATTAAAGGATAACCCAGCTCTTCGGGAACAAAAATCACCTTGGGGCTAGAGATGGCTTCATGAAATAATAATACGCAGAGAGAGTTTGGTGCATAACATAATTCCCAGTATATTTAGATGATCTTGATAGATATATTGCAGCTATCAGCAACGGCAAGAGAATACAAACACCAACTATCCAAAGCAGAAGAATTCCACCAGATTCACCATCAATCTCTAGCAGAAATTTAGGAAGAGCAATTCCCATTTGAAATCCCTGTCAAAAATGCTCTGTTAGTTTGCTTCAAAAAGAATTTCAGAAATATTATAAGCTTGGGCCAGTCCTAGTCCAAAAACAGTTGCAAGTCACCTGTCTGCCATCTGGATGACCATATTTCTCGTAGTTCTCACGAGATATCGGATCTGTCAGAGCTTGATAGGCCTTTGTTATATACTCCACAAAGTATGTGTGAGCCTCTGCAGGACATAGATGGAAACATAAGGAATTCAGAAAATAAAATGTATTTGTGAAGGCAGAAGAAAGCCTTTCACTAACTTATAATTGGTAATGGCAATATCAATAACCAAAGCACGTTCAACCTGGATCCGGATTTTTATCGGGATGGTATTGAACAGAAAGCTTCCTGTAACTCTTCTTAATTTCGTTGTCTGAAGCTCCAGGTTCCAATTCAAGTATAGAGTATGGATCAAAAGGTTGAGCCTGTATAAACAAAATGAAACATAATTAACATAAGAAAATGTATCCAAAAGACACAAGTGTATATGCCGAAACAGTGAGAGTGCGGGAAAAAAGGTACAGAACATCAGAAATAAACCCATAATTTTCACCTCTCGGCTCATATTCTTTATGTAAGAAACCAGAAAAATCATAACGATCCAAAGAAGTATCAGGGTCAAGTTACTGTACGTGGAGAAGTTCGAAATCTGCAACAAACAGAAAAAATATTAGAATCTCAGTCACTTAAACAGTTAAACAAATAAAGAAGCTAATCGAAGAGAACCCCATGAAGAAGTTCAGGCTGTAAGATGTCCACTGAAGAACTTACCCGCTTAAAAACTGATTTGCGATACTTTCCCGAGCGATTACACTCGGAACAACTACAGTGGAGGGTCTTCGGCTTCTTTGAAGCAGCACGGCATAACTTAGTTATTGTGTAAGGCACCATGGGCAGCGCCATTATTGTCAGAATAAAAATAGGGAACAACGCATTATTCTCTTCAGTAGCCGCCATGTTGACCTCCTCTTACCTGGAATAAAATTTCCAATCAGTGCTTGCTATAAACCCTTAAACTCCCACACAACGCAAAGGAAATCCGAGCACAAACAATCAAGAACCCAAAGTCAAAACAAACATCAATAGCCACTTGTTAAACAAACTGATTATCAGAGCTTAAGCCTCACACAAAATATCGAACCAAAAACCCTAATTCACAACAAATCCAATGGAGGAGAAATCCAATTGTGCTGAAATTTCAATAGCCACGAATCTCACAGTAAACTGAACTCATAAGATCAACTATCAGACTACTCTGAACTATCCGGTTGCTGTCAAGAAACTACAACTACGCGTCTAGCTACAGTGTAAACGAATGAATCCGGCCAATAGTGCCGAAAACACTCCAGCGGGAGCGTCCGATTACAGAAAGAGCTGAAACGTGAATCAGAAGGCCGATAATTCATCGATGAATCGACGGAGATTACGATGTACCTGACGGGAGGAAGACGAGATCGGGATCTGACTTCGGAACGCCGGTCGGGTGGCGCCAATACTATGAGCAGAGAGAAATGGGTGAAGAGTTCTGAAGAGTGCAGAGATGGTTAAGGCTTAAGGGCCTTGGTTGGGATTTTGTGATTTTTTTTTTATTTTTTTCCCGATCCAAGAAAGTAACGTAAACACTAAACACGTCTACACAAGGTTTTTGGGCCCTCAGTTTACGGTTATACCCTTATCAGTATTTTTTGTATTTAATATTTATTGAATTATATATGGGCAAAAACAAATTTATAGTCAAACCATTTAGGCTTATATCAAATGTATCCAAAACTATTTCAATGACATTTTATTTATCAAACGTCTAATATTCACCACATATTTAGCCAATGACCATCAAATTTGTAACACCGTTAGTGACGGTGCTAACGGAACTGATGTGACATCTATTTGACTAGTCAACTACGGTCACATCATATGCGTATGTGGCAAATAATAGCCACATCACTTAACAAGTCAGATTTAGGATTTGAATTTCCGTTAACTTGGACGGAAAAGTTAATGAAAAACTAAACATTGCTATTTTTGGAATTACGAATAGTTTTGGATACGTTTGACATAAGCCGAATAGGTTTAGCTACAAATTTGTTTTTGGCCTTATATATTTGTAATGGACAAGAATTATTTCCTAAATAGTCCCTTTATTGCGATTCTGCCTTGTGAGACGTTCTGGTAATAGAGCCATCTATTTTGTGGCACGTTTAGCTCTCGACTTCCCAGTAGTCTTGTGTCTTTAGAATTGAATTGTTAGGAAATAAGAAATTCCACCGAAATTAAATTCTTTGTTCCCTATCCAATGACAGTTTAGAATTGGAAGGAAATTAACAATTCCTTTCAATTTCCTTCCATTCGAAAGGGACGTCAGATTTCAGTTGGAGTTGGATTTCCAAGGAAGGAGGTTTTTTTTTTTTTTATAATCAGAAGGAGGTATTCAATTCCAAAAATATTGGACGAACAATTAAAGACGGAAAACAAAAAATTCAGAAATACTATGAATGAAATCACTAAATTCCTCCTCCCAAATCCTGGCCGAAAAAACGACTCTTTGCCCTTTTATCCATAGGAGTATTGTGAATTGTCCACTGGTTGACAAGATCATAGAACTGTAGTTAATCTATGACAAAACAAGAAGATTTATGCAACAAATCTCTTTTAACAAACAGAACATCTAAACACCAAACTAGGCAATGCACAATAATAGCAAGTAATGCAAGTGGACATCAATAATTTCTACAACGATTTCTGTTACAACAGCTTCAAAATACGACTCCCAACTTACCCAAGTGAATGTGATTATGCTTTCCTGTAGAACTAAACTACTAATCTAGTAATCTTTTCACATGACAGGCTTACTTCATTCATTCATTCTTCAGCTCATTCCTCGACGAAGCCACCGTGAGTAATCCCCAACGTTGGCAACGAACAGTGGATCCCGATCTGCGATTTTGAAATCATCATCACCATTATCGCCACTGGAGGATTTACCTTCATCTGACAGCTCCAACTCTTTCCGTAGAGTCTCCATCGTCTTCTTTAAACTGGCTTTACTCACTTTACCCGTGTCGCCTGTGGATATGCCTACCATGGTGATTTTCGGTAGAAGTGGATTGTCTACTGGCTTCTGCTGCACCGGTTGCTTCGAGGAATCATTCATTCTGCAAGGTAAAACAACAGATTTTTGGATCAGTAGTAACGAAAGATGCAATCATCAGGGGTGCACTTAACAGCTTGACAGTTTTATATCATGATGCTTTCACCATTTAATTATTAGACCTTAATCCGTTCATCTCCGTTTCAAACTGATTTGGTTTCAGAAGTTATACTGCAAATGCTGCAAAGAAGGAATAATGATAATATACAACTAAGTCCATGAATATTTTGAACCTTGTTTCTGGCGGCCCTGTCGTCGGTTTTTGTTTCGACTGCAAACCGAACCAATCTCCAAACGGCAATCGCAAATCTGGTCTCTCTTCATAGCTACTGGCTTGTGGAGTGTTTTCTGGTTGAACCACCTCTGAATCACTACTACCAGCTTGAGAAACGTCACTTAAGCTGGTTGTCTTTGAGGCTTTCTGTAAAGAACGGGCACTCCTGCAACAACCGCCAGCAAAATTCAGGAACGGGATATCTCTAGAATGGGATCTCTATAAATCAAATTAAGAAACTGTAAATGCATCCATTCACCATGTAATCAAGTGATATAAGGATTTAATGTTATTATTCTACTCAATAAACTGGAAGACAACAGCTAAGGGCTGAAAGGGATGATATGTACCTTCTCTCAAACGAGTCAACAACATAGGGGAACCTAGGCTGAATGCCAGTGGCCTTCCTTAACCAACGGTTGCCCAGGAGTACCTTATCGACCGCATAAAGAAGCTCCATTTCAGCAGCTTTTGAGATGACACTTAGTGGTATACCAACGTTGCCCATCTCATCCATCATCTCATCAACCTGACAAGTCATAAACCGATTCGTAGCTTTATCTCGAGAGCAATTCATGGATGTTATTACTTAATTTTGCATTGGAGCAGTCATTTAGCCATTGACAGCCATTGAAGGTCTACGAGGAAATACACCAAAGTTTTGTTTTGCTTTTGCATACAGTTGTTGTACTTCTTCAATGTTGAATTAAAGTTGGACATATTTTTCAAGTTTATCTACAATTACTTACAGCTTTTGACTATTTTGTTCAAAGTAGTAGACACGAAAAAGCAGAAACAAACCATTAGGCACCCTTTCATGGACCTGCTGGGAAAATTATTATTCTAATTCTTTACCTCCGGTGGGTCCATCAGGCTATCTGCCATTTCTTCCATCACTTCTTCTGCGAAGTTATCATCGACCACATCTCGTCGGCGCTGCATGTGCCGACTTTGTATTAAAGAGTGGAAATGCTGATCGACAGAATCTTCAATGATGCCATCCAACATACTTTTATTGAAGAAGTATGGAGTATACCTAACAGAAGAAAGCATTGGCATAACCATTTTACAACCTTAGTGTGTATAAGCGAAGCAAAAGAAAGTTCAACAAACAGTTAACATAAAACCAAACTCCTTTATTATTTGATAAAGTAGGTTGAAAAACTGTCTTGAAAAGAAAGACAGACATCAGCAGATGGGACAGATAGCTGACTGATTTATGTGGAACAAGATGGAAACTGACTAAGATGAGGGGGCTACGAATTTTTTTAATCATATGAACTGCCAATAGACTGATACACATTAACATTCACGCAAGTGAAGTGAACATTAATAAGAATTTGAATTTCCAACAACTCAAACTCTTTGAACAGGGAACCCATAACTCGAATTCGCGTATAAATTACTGCACCAGAAGAGGACAAGAATTACCACTTAATACCATCTGAGGTGGCTATGGCAATATCCAAGTTATGAGCAGAAAAAATAGGAACCCCATCCACAGATGTCTTCCCATCACTTTGTGGCATTGTCTTCAAAAGCTGCTTTGCTGCCTTCACCTACAGTACTAACATTCAAAGATTGAAGTCATTGTGCCAATAAATCTTTTGGCAGGTGACATCAAGTTTAACAGCCTTTATTGCTACAGTACATAGTCATACTTTACCTGTTTTTGATTTGGAACAAACTCAAACTCGCCAGGGCTTTCCTGAAAATTTATGTAACAAAGATTAGCCCACTGTTGAAGAGCATGCGGTCAAGGTGTTGCCTTTATCCAACTTTCAAGAAATGGAAGTGCATATAAACAGGATTAATTGATAAACATCACACAGCAAATGGGGCTGCTAAGCAGTTTCGACAAGGACGAAAACTCAAACTGGCTCCTAACTGATGGAAAATAAAATTTCACATTTAGGCACTTAACAGCATCGAATGTATGGATCTTTCATTCATAATCATGCTTAAATCTAGCCCTAGAAAACAGAGCAAGAATGTCAAACATAGGCATAAAATGTCATAGTTGGAGAATAGGAAGGCGAAATAACCCTTTACACTTAATCTTACAAGACAATGCAGCTTATGCAAGACCTTTACAGTGACATTGAAGATACAAAATAGAAGATACTGATGAAATGGTTGAACAATAACAAAGTGATCCAGTGGCATCCACCACAACCACAAAGAAAGTTGAATTGAGCAAGTAAGCAGTACCTTGAATTGTTCATATGCCAAATCAAGGCGGCAAGCACCAACAACACCACTGGGAATGTTTAGCTTTTTCACGTACGAAACTAAACAATAGACAGATATCAAGTTAGTACCACTTCCAGCAGTGACCGACATGAAGAAGAAATCGAACAGCAGGACTTCTAGCAGTGAGATTAAAAAGAAACCGAAGAGCGTTAAATAGGTAAAAGAAGGATAACATAACATGCCAATGCCAAAAATCATACTTGCAGTTCTAGCAAATGTTTGTAACGTATTATGAGAGCATAAACTGGTGAACTAAGTCACCATTGACAAGTGACATTACTCGTTTCCGTGCATCATTCCAATAGCTAATCTTACGATATTGAAACTAGACTACCATTGCAGATAATTCAGTTGTTTAATCTATATCACTATCAGCTGTAATCAATGGGAATAGCATTCAAGTTAAGGAGTGAATTGACACCTGCATCGCCTAAATCCATGAAGAATCTGAACACAGGGCCGTTCTTATCTTTATTGGTAACAGAAGAAAAAATCTTCTTCAGCCACTCGGGCGTTCTGAAATGAAGATATTCAAAAATGAATCAGTCAAAGAAATGAAACAGAACAACTCAAGAACTCAGCTTATGATTCTATATAATCGATAACAATCAAGATAAATACGAAGAGCTGGGAGCTAGGAACCTCTCATTGATAAAGGGGAGATCGATACAAGTAGACACGGCCATCAATCCAGACCCAGAAAGATCACACATACTGAAAACCTGTCCAACGAAAGCAGGCCCACCGCCCTTGCCATCGGAATTGAGGCCGGAAATCCTGACCGTGGACGGGAATCCGGAGTTTGACTCGGCAGAGGATAAGCCCTTGACCGTCGCCGATTTCGAGGATACCGAGTCGGGCTGTGCGGGGTCGAGTGGAGACCGGATGACGGATTGTCGGCCGAGTGGATAAGAGGAGTCGACGAAGTTGAAGGGGATGCAGACGTGAGGCGGAGGCGAAGAAGTTGAAGAAGAAGGAGAGGTGGTTGGAGGAGCTGATGAAGTCCTGGGGTTGGGCAAGAGAGAGAGGACGGCGGAGGTAGCTGAGTGGAAGAAATTGGGGAACGGATGACGGCGGTGGTGGTTGTGCGGCGGTGGCTCCGCCGAGGCGGCCATCGTTGACGGATTTTTTTAGTGGAGGTGACGATAGAGGTCAAAAGGGATAGAAGAGTGTCGCAGAGTGTGAAGAAGAAAATGTGTAGGGATTTCTTCCTCACGGCGGATGGAAGCTGCGATTTACGATGGGTAGATGACGGTGTTAATAGAACTGGATTAGATTTGATCGGATAAAAAGTTTTGGATCGATATGGTTCGTTTGAAACTTTTTTGTCACCGGATCTTTGAACTGTTAGCATGTACGGATGTAGTTTCTACTTTCTAGGCTCATCTTGGTGGCTCCATGGGTTGGGTACTTCGCGCAACCGCGTGTGTGGTTATTCATGCTGTAGGGACTCCTTATTAAGGTATTACAGATCCTTTTATTCTTGAACTACTTGCGTGTAGGGATACGGTTTCTTAGTGCGTTTCTTCTGGGCTGTTTCAGGTGGACTTCGAAGGCGATGCGGAGATGGTTTCAAAGGCCGTGCGTGATCAAGAAAGTACGCGAGCTAAGGGTGGGATCATTGTCCAAGAGGTCTCCCGTCTTCTGGCATCAAGTCCAAACTTCAAGCTGCTCTCAGCCCGCCGTTCAGCAAACAGAGCCGCCCACTCAGTGGCACGTATGGTTCTTAGATATCTCCCAGGGGTGTTGTCGGTAGTTTTCACTCCCCTGAGTAGATTGTAGTTGATTTACTACTTACTGCCTTGATTCTCCTCTCGGAGCTATCTTCGTAAAAAAAACCTTTTTAGTTGATTTTTCAATTAATCAACTTACTCAAAAGTTAAATAAAAATTAGTTTATGAACTAGTTAAAAAATTATAAACCTACCAAAAAACTTTAAATGAATATAAATTTTGAATAAACCAGAAAAATTGCACTTTGCCTTCTATTTGTCAACTTAACAAATAGTTTTTATCCTTATTTCAGCCACTTTGTCTTTTTAGTTTTTTTTTCATAACTTTCGTCTTCTTGACATTAAATATGAACACATTTTCATACTATATCAACAACTACTTCCACGGTGTAGTAAGTAAGCATTGGAGGAGGTAAAAAGCAAGCAATTGCAAAAATGAAAGAGTCAAGAATACCAAAATAAGGAACATATGTTGCGTAGAGAAGAGCTACAATCGAGTCCATCGAATTTCTGAATAAATTTAAAGTTTAAAATTTAAATAAACTTCTAAGCTTTAAACATCTCACTCATTTGATCTAATTCATGACTAAATAGAAAGTCTGGATTCGATTTTAAAATATCAGAACTGAAAACCCAAGTCTAATTCATGTCATCTGTGTCATTTTGGTTTGTCAAGGAAGCGAGCCAACAGAGTGAAAAATCTATGATTGCACGTGGGACGATAACGACTTAGCAAATCATGTATGATTGACAAAGGAACAAGAATAATTAATCGGGTTTTAAACAAGTGACTCAAATTTTTTTGAGTTGAAATTTGGAAACAAATTTATTTTATTTTATTTGGATGACATGACAAATGTCACATATATGCATATAAGTGATTTAACTTGCTGACCAGACACATGTAATTAAAATTTGGATCAAATCAGTGTTTTCAATGCCCTATCCTGCCCCCGGTCCGACCGTGAACCAGTCAGCTTTCCGGCACCGATAAATTCTGGTTCAATTCTGATTCGATTCTGGTTCAACCCTGATTTTCCCATTAAACCTTTGAACCTTTGACCTTGCCGGCTCGACCCCCGGTCCGGTTCTGAAAACCTTGGATCAAATCCCATCTTTGAAATGAAAAGGAATTCGAGATTTTGTTACAAATTGAAAGTATAAAATTTTGTTGTGCATAGCCAAAATTCAAGGTAGCCAACTACAACTAGTCTTAATAATTAGTATCATCAAGTAGGCCGGATGGGGGCCCAAATTTAAAAAGCCCAAAGCGAGTTTCATATTTCTGTCAGGCACAAATGCTTCTTCTTCTTCTTCAATGGCGAACCCCTTCAATTTCTCTCTCACCGACATCGCCACTGTTCTACTATGATGAACCGTTCTTCTCTTCACTATCTTCTACTCCAGCTCCTGCATATGAAGAACTCGATGACAACCATTCGGTCAAAGCACTGGCCAGTATCTGACGGCTTAATTTGGGGTTTTAAGGCGGTGCCGTGGTGGCGAGTTCGCATCGAGGCAGAAAATTGGAATGGTACGAAGTACGTACCGATTGCTACTGCAGAGGAAGATGTAGCTGTGGCGCTTCATGATCCTAGTTGCTACTTCCATTTCTCAGTGGAGGTAAGCTAATGCCGTAATTTCTATTCTGATGTTTTTCTTTCCCCTCTGCCTGTGAATGCTCTCATTGGCCATTGGAGAAAGAATGCCTATGTGAATTTAGGGATAAAACAGTTAAAATGTTCTTTGTATCGTTTGCAATTGCTACTCAACTACTTAGGGAAAACTAGTTTTTGAGTCAATCAGTACAGGTGTTTCTTGACTGATACGTCAAAGGTACTGAGCACTGAGACTGCAGGGAACTTAAATCAGTTTTTCATAAATCTTCTGCTTGTAATAGCCTGCGGTTGAGTTTTTTTCTATGAAAATGCATGTTTTCATGGAAGCAGAAATGCAATTGCAACCTGTGGAAAGATGCTATTATTCATTAAGATGTCTTATCACTAGTCCTTGTATCCTGATCAAACGAGCTGTAAACTTTATAAGAGGCTCTTCTGATTGTGAATATGCTTTTCCCGGTGGCTTTCATTTTTCTATAACAAAATCTCAATTTGGATTCTCACTTGCCTGGAATTTTCTTGTGGGTCACGATGCCAAAGTCTTATTGTATTATTGTTTACTTTTCTTTTAGAGATTTTGGTTTATAAGTCCAACTGTTGTTTCTTATTGTTGCTTGTCTCTTCCGTCCATTTCTCTTTATAATACCAATTGCTTGTCAGAAAAGTCCAATTGCTTACCTACTACCACTTGCTTCATATTGATGCTCATCGTTAGTCTTCGCATCTACACAGAGATATATAGATTGAGAACGTTTGATATCTATCTTCTTCCTAAACCAGATTTGGTTCCCAAAGAGATTCAGTTTCCAGTTACTACTCCCCGAGAGGGTTATGGATCAGCAGATATGGTCATTCTTTTGGGCATTTGCTGCACTTTTTCTGGCTGTGGCTGTATTTTTCCTTCCCAAGAAAAGCCCCGGAATCTCAAAAGGCACTTCTCCTTCACAATCTGAATCTCCAGCAGAAAATCAACCGTCTGCTGCTTCATCCTCGTCCAACTCTGCCTTGCCCGTGGAGTATGAGGTTTTTCTGAGCTTTAGAGGACCTGATGTCCGTGCAAATTTTGCTGATGTTCTCTATAAGTTCTTGGATCGTTTCAAGATCCGGACTTTTCTTGATAATGAAGAGCTTCGTAAGGGGGAGATAATCACTCCTTCCCTCGAGAAAGCTATTAAGGAATCAAAGGTATACATTCCAATCCTTTCCCAAGACTATGCTTCTAGTAAATGGTGCCTTCAGGAGCTAGCTCTGATGGTGAAGTGCTGTAAGCAAGGAGATGACCGCATCATACTTCCAATTTTCTACATGATGGAGCCTAGAGATGTTAGACATCAAGAGGGTTCTTACAAGAAAGCATTTCAATTGCACAGTAAGAAATATGACGCGGAAACAATCAAGGAATGGAAGGAAGCTCTGAAGGAGGTTGGGGAAATGAAGGGCTGGTCTGTCAAGGAGTCTGATAGGTAATGTGTATTTCTTTCATGGATCTGAATTATGCTGCTGATTCTTTGGATTTGAATTTTTCATAATTTTTTCAGATCTGTAATTTTCCATTGAAGTCAAACATCTGTTCCATTTTCAGGCAAGGGGTTATCGTGGATGAGGTGTACTCTAAGGTGTGGTCACATCTTATGAGGATCTTATAGGAGTTATAGATAGTGACAGAAGACTTGGTTGGAATTGATTCTCATGTACAACAAGTCACAACACTACTAAGCTTGGAATCTGGAGGTGCGAAAATTGTTGGTATCCATGCTATGGGAGGTATGGGCAAGACAACTATAGCCAAGGCTGTCTATGACCAGCTTTATTCACAATTTGATCGTTTTTGCTTTGTGGAAGATGCTCGTGAAATTTTGTCGAAAAGCGATGGTGTCGTAACTCTGCAAAACAAGATTATCTCTAGCATTCTCATAACCGATTACAAGGTTAAAGATGCTAGTGAGGGTCTTCGTGTAATAAACGATAGAGTCTGCAAGCACAAGGTTTTGGTTGTTCTTGATGATGTCAACGATTCATCTCAATTTGACCAAATTATGGGGAAATTGGACAATTTTTCTCGGGGCAGTAGGTTTATCATCACAACGAGAAACAAAAGGGTTCTACAGGTTCTTCAAGAGTGTGAGTTCTACGAACCTGGAGAAATGAGTAAGGATCACGCCCTTAAACTTTTTAGCAAACATGCCTTTGGAATTGATGTTCCTCCGACTGATTATGCAACTCTATCTCTAGAGTTTGTAAAAGTTGCGGCAGGGCTTCCTTTGGCTCTTAAGGTCATTGGGTCACTTTTGTTTCGTAGAGAGAAAGAATTTTGGGCAGCAAAGCTAATGGAGTTGAAAGACGTACCTCCCACCAAATTGCTAGAAAGGTTAAAAATTAGTTACAATGAGCTAAGTCACGGTGAAAAACAAATCTTTCTTGACATTGCTTGTCTTTTTATCGGTAGAAAGAAAGACTTTCCTTTCTACATGTGGAGTGATTGTAAGTTTTATCCTGAAAGTGGAATTAACACTCTCTTATTAAGATCCTTGATAAGATTTAACGAGCGGAATGAGTTTTGGATGCATGATCACATCAGAGACCTTGGGAGAAAAATTGTTCGCGAGGAAGATAGTCAACGTTCTTGGAAGCGTAGCAGAATATGGTCTAATGAAGATGCACTCGACATTTTGAGAAATGAACAGGTATTAGTTCTAATTCTTTTCCCTTTTACATACCTCATTATGTTTGATTCATATATTCTATGAATTCTCTTGTATTTAAAATTGGATAGAATTGATGTGTTTGTTTATAAGATTAACAATTATCTTAATAATCTTAATAATGATATAGTATATTTGGGTTTGACATATGTGTTAGAACCTTCCTCGCAAATTTCCATATCATCATTCGATTTTTAAATTAAAGTTTATTTATTTTCTCTTCTTTGATTAAATGTTGAATGCTTTCAAATTAAATAATAAATACTTCAAATATAGTATATGAACATAAATTAATATATGGACAAGGTAATAATGTATTGAAATTTATGAAAAAATAGTATATTAATTATATACAAAAATTTCATTAAAAATCTTTGGTAATCACTTCTTTAATAACCATTCATTCCATTATAGTTGTGTTGAAAAAAATTAAATGATATTTATAAATATTCTCATAAAAATATTTTATAGGTATTTGACAAGTTAAATAAGATTAACTATTCAATCATATATAATTGAACTAAGATTAGATTACACAATGATAATAAGAACAAATAAGAAATAAATAATTAATAAAAAATTATCGTCAACTTTTTTAGAGGTGTTAGTAAAGCATACTTGTCGGATTTTGGATTTGTTTAACTAGAATGTGGACTGTTAAGTTCATATAACACTAAAATTTCAAATTCATATTTGATTGGTTGATGGTCTTGATCATGTATAAGTTGGGTTATGTTACATATATATGCATGCAATGTTTTGAAATATTTTGAAGAACTATATTTAAATTTTCATACCATTATAGTATGTTGATTTCAGTAAAGGTAGTTAGGATCCACTAGATCATAAGTTAATATGATTATATGAGTTATATATGTTGTGGGTTCATTGGTTCATTGGTTGGTTGGATGACCATCATTGTGTAGTTAAAATGTAATCAACTTTTGTCATAGTTCAGATTGGATTCGAGATTTTTATGCAAGCTAAATGGACTAGGTTTGAGTTCATTTTAATAAGGAGTTGAGTTCAGGTTAGACAAGTGACATGTTAGTCAGATTTTTACTTTAATACACATGTTTGATTGACGACTTTGACGTAAGTTAATTAAAACAATAGGATATCTAAGAGAGGAAGAAGTAGGAGGTTCAAACAATAGTGAGATGTTTTTTATGGGATGACAACAAAAATTGACGGATGGGTGAATGATGGTTGAAAACAAGGATAGATTTTTGGGTACCCATTCTATTTGTTTGGTATGGAGGACAAATATAAATTTGGATTTAAAATTAATATAGATATTCGTTTGAAATGGGACTTACACATGCATGTCCTGTTACTCACAAATATATATATTTGTTTACTAGATTATTTTCGGCCCATTGGCCGATTTTTTTTTTGTCGTAGCAACTCTTAATCGAGAGTGATATAATATCATCTTTATCTGGAACTATATGAAGTGAAATTCAAGAAATAGAAAGAATGAAAATAGTAAAATATAATGCATATGTGTAAAACTGTCGGAGTAGTTAGAGCTAAATATAGAATAGAATATTCTGCTGTAACTGCAGAATCTGTAAAAATAGTAAGTAGAGATAGTGGAGATAATGCATATCTCCTAATTAGTAGGAGACGGCTGCTAACTAGGGTTTAGCTAGGTTTTGTATATATATTCAGGCCTTCGGCCAAGAGCAATACAACACAGATTATTCATTCTCTAAACTTATATGGTATCAGAGCTCTAAACCTATTTTCGGTTTAGCTCGTTTTTCTTCTCTTCTCTTCTCTTCCTTAAGATGTCATCCATAAGCAGTGACAAAACCGCTGATGACTCCGGAGCTTCCAATCCCCGGACTGCTGCCCCCACCAAGCTTCTGATGGACCTCAGCTGCAAATCACTACGATTAAGCTGAATGGTTCCAACTATGTTCGGTGGTCACAGTCAGTTCGGATGTACATCCGAGGACGATCAAAGATAGGTTATATCACTGGAACAATGGCGAGACCAAAGGAAGATGCAGCAGAGTGTGCGGTATGGGATGCCGAGAACTCAATGGTGATGACGTGGCTTGTTAACTCCATGGAAGCTGACATCGGTGCAATACCTTGGATACGACACAGCCAAAGAATTATGGGATGACGTGGCCTCTACCTACTCGGACCTTGGAAACCAGTCTCAGGTATATGAGCTTAACCTGAAATTGGCTACTGTCACTCAAGGAGAGGACTCGGTCACTCGCTATTATAATGTCTTGAAGCAGACTTGGCAAGATTTAGATATGTTCAATAATCATATTTGGTCATCAACCACTGATCATGCTTACTTTAAGAAAACTGTTGATACTAATCGGATTTTCAAGTTTTTGGTGGGCTTGAATGCCGAGCTTGATGAGGTGAGAGGCAGGATTATTGGGAGGGATCCACTACCCCCCATTAGTGAGGTCTTCAATGAGGTCAGAAGGGAGGAGTCTAGGAGACGTGTAATGCTGGGAGCACGCAAGGACGACCTAGCTGCTGTGGAACGATCGGCCTTTAATACCACTCACAGCAGTCCCTCTAAATCAGATCCTGAAGTGCTGGCTGCCCAGAAATTCGGAGCAAACAAAGGCTTTGATCCTAAAGGCCACTTGAAGTGTGACCACTGTGGAAGGAGGAGGCACACTCGAGAAGAATGCTGGAAACTCATTGGAATTCCTGCGCACCTCAAGCACAAGTTCCCCGAGACCACCTCTCATCCCCGAGCCAATTCTGCTGTTGCTCAAACTGGTCCCTTGAGTAATGAACAACTCGAGCAGATCCTTGCACTGCTGAAACCCCAGTTGACTCATTCTAGTAACCCGAATGATCCTTTGGCAAACTCAGGTAAATTATTCTTGACACAAATGTATACTTGGATTTTAGACTCAGGCGCTACAGATCATATGACTAATAAACCCCTTAGTTTTGTTACCTATACTCCCGATTCAGGCTATCATAAAATCAAAGTGGCTGATGGAAATCTTGCATCCATCGCCGGGAAAGGCCATATTCCTATCTCAAAAGAAATCATCTTGCAATCTGTCTTACATGTTCCAAAATTATCCTATAATCTTCTATCTATTCCCAAGCTTACACATGATACTAACTGCCAGGTTACCTTCCACCCGTTTCATTGTGTTATTCAGGATCGGAGCTCGGGGAGGGTGATTGGCAGAGGTAAACTGAGGGACGGACTGTACTACCTGGACTTGAAGGATTCTGGTGTTGAAAAAGGTCAGAGCTTGGCCTGTACAAGTTCAGCTTCTGTTTATGGAGAGATTATGTTATTGCATTCTAGATTTGGACATCCTAGTTTTAGGTATTTAAAACATCTGTTTCCTACTCTATTTAAAGGAGTTAGTTTATCGGATTTTAAATGTGATGCTTGTCATTTTGCCAAAGATCATAGAACTGTTTTCCCTCTTCGTGGTTACACCCCTTCAAAACCGTTTTATCTTATACACAGTGATGTTTGGGGACCTTCGAAAATCCCTACTATGTCTGGTAAAAAATGGTTTGTTACTTTTATTGATGATCATACTCGAATGAGTTGGCTTTACTTTTTCACAAACAAATCTGAGGTAGATAGCATTTTTCAACAATTTCATTGCATGATTTATACTCAATTTGGGGTAAAAATTTCGATCCTTAGAACCGATAATGGAACTGAGTATTTTAAAGCTAGCCTCACTAGTTTTCTGAATTCCCATGGTATTATACACCAATCTTCGTGTCCTTATACCCCTCAGCAAAATGGCGTTGCTGAACGGAAAAACAGACATCTCCTAGAAGTTGCTAGGGCTCTCATGTTTTCTAAAAATGTGCCTAAGTATCTTTGGGGGGATTCTGTCCTCACAGCAGCCTACCTTATCAATCGTCTTCCTAGTAAGGTTTTGAATTTTCAAACTCCTATTCAAGTCTTTAAGGCCTGTTTTCCTCACCAACGCTTGCTGAATGAGTTACCATTGAAAATTTTCGGTTGTACTGTTTTTGTTCTTCTTCCTCAACAGTCTAGAACCAAAATTGAGCCTAGATCAAGAAAATGTATTTTCTTGGGCTATGCTGCTCAACAAAAGGGTTATAAGTGTTTTGATCCTCAAAATAATCGGATTTTCATAACTGTTAATACCGTGTTTTGGGAAGCTCAGCCTTTTTACGATCCTTCACTTCAGGGGGAGAAATCTGATGTGTTTGAAATTTATACTTCTACAAATTTTTGGGAAACAGAATTTGAAAATACTCTTCCTATCGTTGTCCCTGAGTCTAGAAACAATGACATGAATAACTCTAAAACAGAAGGTGAAGTCCAGGAAACGGTATTACCAAAGCCAAATACCAACTCTAATCTTCAGGTTTACACCAGAAGACGGAAAGGTACTGGAGGTGCAAGACCGATCTCAGTTTCACCTGCTGCTGATCATCCAAATGACTCGAGTAATGATGATCTTGATGCCATGGTGGAACAAAATCCCACCGCTCAGACCTCACCTACTATAGAACCGAGCCAAGGTAAATCACAGCCCCTTGATCCTAATTCTGATTTAGGGTTTCCTATTGCACTTCGTAAAGGAACTAGAGCTTGTACTCGCCATCCCATATCAAATTATATGTCCTATGCCAACTTGTCTAAATCTTATAAAACCTTTGTGTCAAGAGTAACTAATCAGTTTGTGCCAAAGAACATAAAGGAAGCTATGAGTGATGTAAACTGGAATTTGGCAGTAAAGAAGGAAATGCAGGCTCTTGTCGAGAATAATACCTGGACAGTGACCGAATTGCCACAAGGTAAAATACGGTTGGGTGCAAATGGGTGTTTACAGTGAAATATCTGGCAGATGGCAGCGTCGACAGGTACAAGGCACGGTTGGTAGCCCGAGGATTTACTCAAACTTACGGGTTAGACTACACTGAGACATTTGCCCCTGTAGCCAAGATTAATTCCATTCGGATTTTGTTATCAGTTGCAGTTAACATGAACTGGTCTCTTCACCAACTTGATGTGAAAAACGCCTTTTTAAATGGAGTTTTAGATGAAGAAGTGTTCATGACCCTACCACCAGGATATGAGGAGGTGATGGGATCAGGAAAGGTGTGTAGACTGAAGAAGTCCTTATACGGACTAAAACAGTCCCCAAGAGCTTGGTTCGAGAGATTTGGTGCAGCTGTCAAACAATTTGGATTCAGTCAAAGTCAAGCTGACCATACTCTATTTATTAATCATTTACCTAAAAATAAGATTGTGATTCTTATTGTATATGTAGATGATATCATTGTTACAGGAAACGATGAGGCAGGAATCAAGGAGATCAAAATGAAGTTGGCTACAGAGTTTGAGATTAAAGATCTAGGAGTTCTTCGATATTTCCTGGGTTTGGAGTTTGCAAGAGCACGTGAAGGGTTGTTCGTGAGTCAGAGAAAGTATGTTCTCGACCTGCTAGAAGAAACAGGGATGAGTGGATGCAGGCCGGCAGGAACACCTATGGACTTCTCCACAAAACTGAGGCCAAGCGATGAAAGTGAAGTGAAGGACCGAGAAAGGTATCAAAGATTGGTGGGGAGACTTATTTATCTGGCACATACCAGACCAGATATCACCTATGCTGTGAGTGTGGTAAGTCAGTTTATGCATGCTCCGGGAACAATGCACTTTGATGCAGTCTACAGGATATTGAGGTACCTTAAGGGGTCACCAGGGAAGGGACTTATGTTTAAGAAGAGAGATAGTCTACAAGTTGAAGCCTATACTGATGCAGACTGGGCAGGAGATCCTAATGATAGAAAATCAACTTCAGGTTACTGTACGTTCCTAGGTGGGAATCTGATCTCATGGCGGAGTAAAAAAAACAGTCAGTTGTAGCACGAAGCAGTGCAGAAGCAGAGTTCCGAGCAATGTCACTCGGAATATGTGAGGTCATCTGGATTAAAAGACTACTAGATGAGCTAAAATTGGTTACACCAACACCAATTCGACTATACTGTGACAATAAGTCAGCAGTAGCAATAGCTCACAATCCGGTACTTCATGATCGAACCAAGCATGTGGAGATTGATAAGCATTTTATTAAAGAGAAGTTAGACAGTGGTCTAATCTGCATGCCCTACATTGCAACAACTAATCAGATTGCAGATATATTCACCAAGAGCCTCTACAAAGGACAGTTTAACTATCTTGTCAACAAGCTGGCTATGGAAGATATCTTTCAACCAGCTTGAGGGGGAGTGTCGGAGTAGTTAGAGCTAAATATAGAATAGAATATTCTGCTGTAACTGCAGAATCTGTAAAAATAGTAAGTAGAGATAGTGGAGATAATGCATATCTCCTAATTAGTAGGAGACGGCTGCTAACTAGGGTTTAGCTAGGTTTTGTATATATATTCAGGCCTTCGGCCAAGAGCAATACAACACAGATTATTCATTCTCTAAACTTATAAAAACAAAGTAGCAATTATTTTAGTGGTTCTTTACATTTTGGCGTAGACCCATTTTTCTCTCTCTAATTAATCACAACACCCACATTATTATTATTTCTTTATTCATTGTATAAAAAATGATTTTATTTTTTGATGAATGGTGAATATATTACTATCAAAACAGCCGATCAAAATATCAACATCGCTATACAAAAACAAATAGTAGTTATGAGAATTGAACCCGACGTGAATCGAACATGTAACCTTCTGATCTGTAGTAACAGGAGAGAGAATCAAGGAGAAGGTTTAAAACTTGGAAAATGGTCAGTATAAAATAAGGAAAGTTGATGATTGATGGTCGATTCAAGAAATCAAACATCATAATATAATTCAACCTATTCAACTTTTACGTAGCTTGGAAGTTTGATGAGTTTGTAGTTTTCTCCCTATTCAACTTAGCTTACTTTCATAATTAATCTGTGTTTTATCGGGCAACTTACCCTTAAGATATCGTATCGTAGAGCGGCGAACGGGCCGAGAACTATCTAGTTTGAAAGAATACATGTATCTTATATGATTAATTATGTGATGTCATTTTTTCAGGGAAGTGATCGGGTTGAAGTTCTTAGAGTTGACATGGAAGATGAAAACCTTGAGCTTACAGATAAAGAATTTAAGAAATTGTCAGGACTACGATATCTTGCAGTACGTTGCGGAAGACTTGTAGGAGATTTCAAAGGAGTTCTCCCAAACTTACGTTGGCTCCGGCTACTGAAGTGTAGATCTATCCCGAGTGATGTCAATATGAATAAATTGGTTATTCTTGAAATGATAGATTGCCCAGTGAAAGATGAATGGAGAGGATGGAGTGGAATTAAGGTAATTGGTATTCCTTATTTATATCCAATTGGTATTCCTTATTTATAATATGTGTGTTTCTGTTGTACAGGTGGCATCCAATCTGAAAGCTGTACATCTACAATTTTGCTACCAGATAAGAACTGCTCCAGACTTGTCCCAATGTAGAAATCTAGAGTGGATAGATTTTTATGGCTGTAGGGAGATGAGCGGGGAAATTCACATTGGAAATTTATTAAAGAATCTAAAGTTGCTGAGATTCAGTGGGACTCGGATAACCAAGTTAACAGGAGATATTGGAACACTTGAAAATCTCCACGTGCTCGATGCCGGGAATCTGATGGGAGATAGTGGAAAATCATTTTCTCCCGAAATCATGAAGATGCCCACAAGCTTAAATCAGCTATCTCTCTCGTCCTCCACCCGTGTTCTCAACCTTTCAGAACTCAAGGACTTGGAGGAGTTGCGCTTCAGCTACTGTGATAAGCTGCAATATCTTGGAGGTTTGTGGAAGCTATCCAACCTCAGAAAACTACAGCTGAAATACTTGTCTTCCTGTAACAGTCTACTGGTGGAGGGGGAGGACGTAAGTAGTACGGGTTTCCCCTCCCATCATCTCTAAACTCCCTTGAAATTTCAGGTTTGGAGATTCTGCCCAACTTTGCGAATCTGAATAATCTGACGAAACTATCATTGTGGCGGTTTCAGGTGCCTGAGATTCAAGGTTTGGGAGACCTGATAATGCTAGAAACTTTGGAGATATCAGATGCTCATAATCTTATTAACCTTGATGGCCTTGAAAGTCTATCTAGTCTTGCAAACTTGACCAAGCTACAGAAACTTAGTATCTTCAAATGCCCAAGGTTGGCTGAAGTCATGATTCTAGAGAGATTGGAGGCTTTGAGGTCACTCAGCATGACACACTGCACTTCGATTACCAAGTTTCCTGATTTATCTGCTCTCACGAATCTTAGGGAGTTGGACATCAGTGGATGCACAGGTTAACTGGGTTATGGTGATTTCGAGGCTGGAGTTGCTGACAGAGCTAAATATGTTAGGTTGCAGTTCAGTTGAGGAGTTGCCGGATTTTTTCTGGTCTACGGAATATGGTTAGGTTAAATATTAGTGTATGCAATAAATTGAAAGAGGTTACGGGGATCGAAGGCTTGGAAGAGTTGGAATTTATAGGGATGGCTGGTTGCACATCGATTAAGAAGTTGTCTGACTTGTCTGGTTGTAAGAAGTTGGTTTGCTGGATATTAGGGGATGTGTTCAATTGGCTGAAGTTAGCGGGATCGATAAATTGAAGGGATTAACTGTCTACCGTGGAGATTTTCCCTACCGTTGGTAGGAGAATAAGCTGATTTCAAGACACCTAAAAGATGATTTTTTTTTGCGATTTGAGAAAGGCTAATTTGGAGCCTTTGTTGAGTTACAGTTTTGTCCTTCAATTTATTTACATTGACTGTTTGTTTTAATTCTTCCACCTACCATTGCTATTTGTTACGATCATTATTCCTTCATAGCCTCCGTTAACGAACACTTTCTTTTGGGATACGAGGGAGAGGGACACACCATAGATAGGGAGATCGTCAGCCGTACCCAAGCTTTCCAACGTCGAAGCTCAAACCATCCCTACATGCACACACATTTCTCGCCTACGGCCTACGCATACAGCTCCAACAGCCTCACTCGCTAAGGACTGCAAGCGCATCTCAATTTTGAAGTTTTGATCTGCACCAACATAGTAAGGTAATCCTCAAATCATGATGTCTGGAGATAGTGATTTTCTACTCTTCCGGCTTTAATCCTCTGCAAACCTTCTCTTAGGACAATGATAAGGTCTCTCACGAGTAGACGTAAAAAAAAATACAGTTGTTATTGTCATGTACTTTGAATTTTTTTACCAACTATTATTGGTCATCGTTAAGAATTGAGGAAATAGAATTGGGCAACAAACATACAATTCTAAAACTACTAAATTGGTCAAATACACTATTTTTAAATCTATGAAGCCAAACGTGGTCTTAAGCTATTTTATATATTTCTTTGCAATGTATATCATTTATGATCCTTACCTATATCAGCTGAGTAGTTACTGGTTCTTGGTTTCCCGCCAAATTATTGTGGGGTCACAACTTTAAACTTTAGCTAAGAAAAGAAACCACCTTTTATTAGTGCAGCAATGGTACATATATTCATCAAAGTTGTGTTTACAGTCATTAATGAAGGGTAATTAGCACTAGGAATCCCATTCTTTTGGGATTTGTACAAAATCATCTTATTCGTATGAAAAAAATCGATTAATCCCATAGTTTTAGAATGATACAAAATTGAAGATATATTTATCAAAGTTGTGTTACAACCATTAATCATTAATGAATGTGTGCATGTGTTTAGATGAATTTAAATTCTAACATTACCTCAACTTATTCTTTTTTCTCAAATTACATAATTTTCTCAAAATCACGTCATTCCATTGGTAAAATTTTCATTGACGAGTATTTCAACATTCTTTTTTCGTTAGTCATTTTCGAACAAGTATTAAGAAATTAGATAAGTTGCACTCAACTTTCATCTTTGTCCCACGAGTCGATAAGTCGACCCAATGCCACGCGAGAAGAACCACCTTCCACCACAGCCTCGTTTGCCGCATTCTTCATACCAATAGTCCTTTGCCTCACCAGCTCACCTTTTCCATCTGGTTTCATCAACTCTTTAACCCGCCTCTCCACCTCATCTGCATTAACGAACCCGCTATCGTCGCTCTCCACCATCGGCAACGCAATCCCAATCTCCTCCACCAACAAAACTCGATTCAACCTCTGCTCCGCGTACAAAGGCCAAGCCACCATCGGTACCCCGGCTCTCACCGATTCCAAACTCGAGTTCCAACCGCAATGACTCACGAACCCACCCACTGACTCGTGACTCAGAACCCTACCTGTGGGGCCCACGACTTCACCACGTGTCCTCTCCCTTTTGTCCGCTCGAGAAACCCCTCAGGAAGCAGTCTCTCCAATGGTTCTTCTTCCACCTCCAAAACGGCGAGGTTTTGATTGTTATCATTTACAGATGGTGGGTCCCGCACCACCCACAAAAATCGCTGCTCGCTTCTCTCTAATCCAATGGCTATCTCCCTCAGCTGCTCCCTCGAGAAAATTCCCAAGCTTCCGAAGCACAGGAAAACGACGCTCCGTTTCGGCTGAGAATCGAGCCACGTCAGACATTCGTTGCCGTGGGTCTGCGCCGTCTCTGCCGGCGATCAACGGTCCGATGCAGTAGATCGGCGGAGTTGGACCTTCGGGAACGCACAATCCGTCTGAAATCGCTTTAACCGCTCTCTCCTCGAGCGAATCAAACGAGTTAACTATGATTCCTGCCGATTTGGGCAGAAGAGCGGCGAACTCGACGAAGTGGCCGTAAACGTCGTCGTTTCGGTCCAAAAGTATCTTCGGCACGTCGCGCGTGGGCAGTTTCAGAACTCCAGGAATTTCCAGATCTGAATCCACGAGATCTTTGAAGCTCACGGAGGTGCTTCTGTGAAGAGTGGGGAGATAGAGGAAGAACGCGGCGCAGGCGGCGCCGGAGGTGGTGAACTGGTATCCGGAGACGCCGAGCTCGTCGGCGACGGAGAGCGCGGCGGAGCAGAAGAAATCGTAAACGAAGGCGTGAACGGCGTCGTACTGGGAGATTATTGACTGGAGTGTGTGGCGGAGGTGAGGTAGGCTCAGGCGGAGGGTTTCGATCATGAGGAGCTCGTGGTGGTTGGAATCGACGGCGGCGGAGGCTGGAGAGAGGTGGTGGAAGGTGATTGAAGGAGTTGTGGAGGAGACGGAGGAGATGTAAGGGGCGGTGGTGGAGGATTGGTAAGGTGCGGAGGCGAGGATGACGTGGATTGATAAGGAAGGGCGGTGAGTTAGGATGAGGCGGCCGAGCTCCGCCATGGATAGTAAATGGCCGATCGCCGGCGACGGGTAGAGAACTATGGCTTCTTTGTTTGATGTCATGAGGCTTAAAATTGGATTTGTGTTTTTCCGATTAATTGGATGGCATATATGTAATTATTAATTAGTGGAGACTATGGAGGTGGGATACTGTGTGACGTGTGCATGCCGACAAAGTTTACGGAGATATGAGAGATTTTATGGTGAGAAATCATTGATATTTCTTATATAAGAACTCAAATCTGGGTCGTTGGATTTGTAACCGTAATAACTGTAATTGAGTGGTACTAAATGTACCAAAGGGTAAATTGGTAAATGTTTAGTATTAAAAAAAATATATTTTAATCCCCCAACCAACGTGGGTCTTAGTAGTGGGGCGGTTTTTTTGATTGTGGTGTGTGTTTTTTTTTTTTCCTAAAGACAATACTATTGGTCAAAACTTTACTCTCTCAACTTATTTTTTTCAATTTTTCTATCTCTCATGAAATGGATTCAAACAATAATGGTGTTCTTCATGATTTTGATTTGAAGAAGGAGGGTTCGAACAAAATAAAAACGGATGGATCAAAATATAACATGAACGGTACAACATAAAAACGGATGGAACAAAATAATACATGAACGGTACAACATAAAAACGGATTGAACAAAATATTACATGAACGGTACAAAATAAAAACGGATGGAACAAAATATTACATGAACGGTACAACATAAAAACGGATGATACAAAATAGTACATGGACGGTACAACATAGAAACGGATGAAACAAAATAATACATGAACGGTACAAAATAAAAACGGATGGAACAAAATATTACATGAACGGTACAACATAAAAAACGGATGGAACAAAATATTTCATGAACGGTACAAAATAAAAACGGATGGAACAAAATATTACATGAACGGTTAAAAAGAAAAAATGGATTGAACAAAATATTACATGAACGGTACAACATAAAAACGGATGGTACAAAATATTTCATGAATGGTACAACATAAAAACGGATGGTACAAAATATTACATGAACGGTACAACATAAAAAACGGATGGAATAAAATATTACATGAACGGTACAAAATAAAAACGGATGGACCAAAATATTACATGAACGGTACAAAATAATACTTACCAGTAGCACCGAACTCAAGCTATGAAGAACTCCCACGAACAGCCGGCTCGACTGAAGAAAAGAGCTGTCGGAATTGACCTGCCGTCGCGACTGAAGAAAAGAGCCGCCGCGCCGTTCCGTCCGACAAAGCCGTCGTGCCGCCCGGAAAAATACCCTGCCGTGGAAGCTATGAAGAACTCCCATGAACAGCCGGACTCGACTGAAGAAAAGAGCTGCCGGAGTTGACCTACCGTCGCGACTGAAGAAAAGAGCCGCCGCGCCGTTCCGTCCGACAAAGCCGCCGTGCCGGAGTTAAGAAAGTCGCCGTGCCGGAGTTAAAAAAGTTGCCGGCCGGAGTTTCAGCAACGCAGGCCACAAAAAGAAAGAGAAGAAGCAGTTACTTTTTGAATTAGGGTTTTCTGAATTTAATATGGTACCATAATTATCTCTTAATTATCCTAATTAGGTAGTTTTTAATAATGTGATTGACATATATATCCTTTTAACTACCCAATTTATATCAACCATTAGATTGGTACTATAAGATCTAATGGCCCATAATGAAGTTCTTATATAAGAAATCTCATTATACATAATCTCCGGAGATATGATTAGTGTTACTCTTGACTCGAATGTTTGATTATTACTTAATTAAAATTGGGAAAATAGCATTTTGGCCCCTTTACTTTTCCAACTTAACAAATAGCCCCTATGATATAAATTGTTCATTTTAACCCTCCTATTTCGACCATTTTGTTGTTCGGATTCTTCCGTCACAACTTTCGTCTTTGTAGCGTTAGTTCATGCCCACAAAAAATGATGTTTAATTCATCTCAATAGGACCTGCTAGCATGACAATATGTTTACGTTATTATTCAAGTTCGTTTCACAAGCCACAAGGGAATATTTTTCTAAGCTACAATTTGTAATCTCATATAACTTATTTCTGCTTCCACAACTTAACGAGTTCACTCAATGCCATACAAGAAGAACCACCATCTACCACCGCATTCTCTGCCGCATCCTTCACATCAATCGTCCGCCGTCTCACCGCCGCACCTCTCCCCTCCGATCCCATCAACTCCTTAACTCGCCTCTCCACCTCCTCCGCCTTCACAACCCCACTCTTATCACTCTCCACCATCGACAACGCGATCCCAATCTCCTCCACCAACAAAACTCGATTAAACCTCTGCTCAGCATACAACGCCCACGCCACCATCGGCACCCCGGCCACCACCGATTCCAGCACCGAGTTCCACCCGCAATGAGTCACGAACCCACCTACTGAGTCGTGACTCAGTACCGCCACCTGCGACACCCACGACTTCACCACGTGTCCTCTCCCTTTAGTCCTCTCCAAGAACCCCTCCGGTAGCAGAGTCTCCACTCCTTCCGTGTTTTTCACTTCGCTCAAAAGAACGGCAAGGTTTTGATTGTCGTCGGACGGTGGGTCCCGCACAACCCATAGAAATCGCTGCTCGCTTTTCTCTAATCCAATGGCTATCTCCTTCAGCTGCTCTCTGGAGAAAAGTCCCAAACTCCCGAAGCAGAGGAAAACCACGCTCTTCTTTGGCTGAGAATCGAGCCACGTCATACAATCGCCGCAGTTTGCAGCATTGGTACCGTGACTACCGTCGCCGCCGGCTATTAGAGGACCGAGCAGTAGATAGGCGGAGTTGGACCGTCGGGGACGCACAATCCGTCTGAAATCGCTTTCAGCGCTCTGCTCTCTAGCGATTCAAACGTGTTGACTATCAATCCGGCCGATTTGGGAAGAAGATTGGCGAATTCGAGGAAGCAGCGGTACACGGCGTCGTTTCGGTCGAGCAGTATCTTCGGAAGGTCGCGCGAGGGCAGTTTCGGAACTCCGGGAATTTCCAGATCTGAATCCCGAGGTCTTTGAAGCTCTCGGAGGTGCTTTCATGGAGGGTGGGGAGATAGAGGAACAATCCGAGGCAGGCGGGCGCCGGATGCGAAGTACAGGTAGCCGGGGACGCCGAGCTCATTGGCGACGGAGAGCGCGGCGGTGCAGAAGAAATCGTAGACGAAGGCGTGGACGACGTCGTATTTGGAAATTATCGAGTGTAGTGTGCGGCGGAAGTGAGGAAGGCTTAGGTTGAGGGTTTCGACCATGAGGGACTCGTTGTGGTTGGAGTGGTCGACGGCGGTGGTCGGAGGGAGGTGGTGGAAGGTGATTGAAGGGGTGGAGGCGGAGACGGCGGTGATGTAAGGAGCAGTGGTGGAGGATTGGTAGGGTGCGGAGGCGAGGATGATGTTGATTGAGAGGGAAGGACGGTGGTTTAGGATGAGACGGCCGAGCTCCACCATGGATAGTAAATGGCCGATCGCCGGCGATGGGTAGAGAACTATGGCTTCTGTATTTGCTGCCATTGCTGAAATTTTGGACTGTGCTACAGTTAGTTGATATTCATTCTGTTCATATATATATATACGTAATTTGAGGAGTTAGTGTTAGCACTTCAATAAAGTCGGTAAGTATGGAGATTGGACAAGGAACGTTCAATGAAGTTTGTAGGTAGTATGTTTAAATTGACTTGACTATATATTGGCACACGAAATTGATGAGTCTAACATTATTGTCGTTAATTGTTAATATCGTGATTGATTTATCATTATATCGATATTTTATCATACCATTTTGACAGATGGTTTATCATCCAACTGTAGAATTATTATACTAGTATATTTTTTAAAATCTAAGATGGGTAATACTTAGCTCGTAAGTGACATAGTGTGGATTTGAATTTTTTTTTTAATGTTATTTTTTAAAATCAGATTTAACACATTTTCGAGAAATTGTGTATAAGAGGGTAAATACAAGCTTGCTAATAATTGTATCCAAACTCATAAAGAATAATCAAAACCACCAATTTTGTTAGTTTAATTATGAGTTGTGTAGAGGATGATCTCACAACTTGAGTAGATGTTTAAATTTGAGCAACGGTAACAAAAGCAGAAGCCATAGTACTTCACCAATCGTCGGACAATCGGCCATTTATTATCCACTGTGGAACTCGGCCGTCTCATTCTTAACCAACGTTTTTTCTCCTCTCAATCAACATTATCCTCCACTCCGCCCCATACCGAGCTAGAATTTTTAGTTTCGTGGTAATTCAATTTTTTGTTTTCTAACCACTTTGATGAACTAGAATTGAACTTCAAATGAGATTCAATTCCGGATGTGAGTTACTTTGCGAGGGAATTACAATTCATCTCCATTTTGAAACATAATTCAATTCCGATTTAGAAACAAAATTAAATTTCATCCAAAATTGATTTCCAACGAAGTTAGGCAACCACATTTACGACGAAAAAACAAAGTAGAATTTAATCAATTTCATCTCCCAAATCCATACCGCTAAAATTATGGTTAGAATAAATAGAACAAAACAAATTATTCATAGAATACTCTGAATATACAAAAAGTATAGTTTAGTCACTGAAAGTATTCCTAATTTACAATACAGCTTTGATCATCCCTTTTCATTCACTACCATTTTTAGGGTTCCTACTTTTTATACGGTTCAAATTTGTCATGCTAGTTAGGGGACAATCTGCAATCTCTTAAATTTTAATATACGCAAGACAATGCAGTATGAATGACATGGGCCCTGCCATGGCCCATTACTTTGACTCCGTCAAATGGATACGATATATCGGCAATGGCGGCACATAACATTCCAGTAGAATGATTTCTCGCTGACTGGAAACGTCAGCGATGGACCGTTCCTCTCTTCACGACCTTCTACTCCAGCTCCTCCAGATGACGAACTTGAAGATAAAGTGAAGGTCAAACCGCTGGTCAATTTCTCGCTGCTTAATTTGGGGATTTAGGGCGCCGCCGTGATGGCGAGTCGGAGAATTGGAGTGGTGCGAAGTAACGTTATCACCAGTTGCCGGTGCAGAAGAAGATGGAACCGTGGGATTCAAAATCCTCTTTGCTACTGTCCGGTTCTTACTCGAGGTAAGTTAATGCTTCAATGGCGATTCTGATTCTTTTATTTCTCCTCTGCTTTTACTTACTCTCATCGGTCATCATCGAGAAGTGTCTCTAGGGTTTCCGTTTCGGTGTTTCTTGATTGATACGTCCAAGATGCTGAGTACTGATGATCAGAATACATGGCACTTAAATCAATTTCTGAGTTTTTTTGCTATGAACATGCATGTTTTAGATGGAATCAGAAATGCAATCGCAACCTAGCTATGTCGAAATTGCTTTACATTATAAGTGTTAGTGCCATGGAAAGATGTTTATGATTCATTGATGAAGCAACAATGGTCGAGCAATTTGGCTGGAGGCTGCTAGATGAGAAGATGTCTTCTTACTAATAAGAGGCTCTTCTTCTGATTGTTTGTCCTGCCTTGCTAGTTGGTGTTTTAATTTCACAGTTGCGTGGAAATTTCTTGTGGGTCATGATGCCAAAGTCAAATTGTTTACTTTTCTTTTTAGATATTTTGTTTACTTATTGGTGCTTATGGTCTCAGTCTTCCGCAGCCAGTTTGTTGGTCTCCTCTACCATTCATTTCTCATCCAAACAGCCACACACACATAGATTGAGAGCCTTTGATATCTATCTTCTTCCTAAACCTGATTTGGTTCCCAAGGAGATTCGGTTTCTCATCCAAACTGTTAGCTACTTACCGAGAGAGTTATGGATCAGCAGATATGGTCATTCTTTTGGGGACTTGCTGCACTTTTTCTGGCTGTGGCATTTCATTTCCTTTGGCAAAAGATCTCCAGAGTCTCAAACGGTGCTTCTCCTTCTTCTTCACAATCTGAATTTCTGGCAGAAAATCAACCGTCTGCTGCTTCATCCTCGTCCAACTCTGCCCTGCCTGTGGAGTATGAGGTTTTTCTGAGCTTTAGAGGACCTGATGTTCGCACAACTTTTTGCTGATGTTCTGTATAAGTTCTTTGATCACTCCAAGATCCGGACTTTTCTCGATGATGAAGAGCTTCGTAAGGGGGAGATAATCGCCCCTTCCCTCGAGAAGGCTATTAAGGAATCAAAGGTATACATTCCAATCCTTTCCCCGGGCTATGCTTCTAGTAAATGGTGCCTTCAGGAGCTAGCTCTGATGGTGAAGTGGTGTAAGCAAGGAGATGAAATGTTCGACATCAAAAGGTTCTTACGAAAAAGCATTTCGATTGCATAGTAAAAAATATGACGCAAAAACAATTAAGGAATGGAAGGAAGCTCTCAAGGAGGTGGGGAAATGAAAGGTTGGTCTGTCAAGGAGTCTGACAGGTAATGTGTAATTCTTTCATAGACCTAGATTATGTTGCTCTGATTTTTGTGTCTGAATTCAGATCCGTAATTTCCATTGAAGTTAAACATCTGTTTCATTTTCAGGCAAGGGGTTATCATCATGGACGAGGTGTACTCTAAGGTGTGGTCACATCTTACGAGGAGTTATAAGCTGGTGACTGATGAGTTGGTTGGAATTGAGTCTCATGTACAACAAGTCACAACACTACTAAGCTTGGAATCTAGAGGTGTGGAAATTGTTGGAATCCATGCTATGGCGGTATGGGTAAGACAACTATAGCCAAGGCTGTCTATAACAAGCTTTATTCACAATTTGATCGCTTTTGTTTTGTGGAAGATGCCCGTGAAATTTTGTCGAAAAGCGAAGGTATCGTAGCTTTGCAAAGCAAGATTATCTCTAGCATTCTGAGAACTGATTACAAGGTTACAGATGCTAGTGAAGGACTTCATGTAATAAAAGATAGAGTCTGCAAGCACAAGGTTCTGGTAGTTCTTGATGATGTCAACAATCTAATTGAGTTCGACCAAATCTTGGGAAAGTTGGACAATTTTTCTCGTGAAAGTAGGTTTATTGTCACAACGAGAGACAAAAGGGTTTTAGAGGTTCTTCAAGAATGTAAGTTCTACGAACCTGGAGAAATGAGTAATGATCATGCCCTTCAACTTTTTAGCAAACATGCCTTTGGAACGGATAATCCTCCAGAAGAAGATGCAAGTGTATCCATGGAGTTTGTAAAAGTTGCTGCAGGGCTTCCTTTGGCTCTTAAGGTCATTGGGTCCTTTGTTTCGCAGAGATAGAGAATTTTGGGCAGCAAAGTTGATGGAGTTGAAAGACATACCCCCCCAAATTGCAAGAAAGGTTAAGAGTTAGTTACAATGAGCTAAGTGACAATGAAAAACAAATCTTTCTGACATTGCTTGTCTTTTTTATCGTATAGAGAAAGACTTTCCTTTTACATGTGGAGTGATTGTAAGTTTTATCCTGAAGTGGAATTAACACTCTCTTGTTAAGATCCTTGGTAAGACTTAATGACGAAAATGAGTTCTGGATGCATGATCACATCAGAGATCTTGGCAGAGCAATTATTCACGAGGAAGATAGTCAACGTCCTTGGAAGCGCAGCAGAATATGGTCTAATGAAGATGCACTCGACATTTTGAAAAGTGGAGAGGTATTAGTTTTTAAATCTTGATCCCATTTGCATACCTCATTATGTTTGATTCATAATATTCTATGAATTCTCTTTTTATTTAAAAATTGAATAGAATTGATGTGTTCTTTATGAGATTAACAGTTGTTTCTATGTATTATCTTTACTTTAGAGTGTTTCGTTATTTTAAAATATAATAATAGTAAAGGGTGAAAATGGGTTAGGTTTGAGAATCCGACCTGTTTTTTTTTGCTATCCGAAAATCCAGAAAATCAATTCTATCACCTCCCCCAATTCGTTATTGTGAGTATCCTCTCTACCTGCATAAATTAGATAGCAAGGTACTCACACCTACGCACTTTTACTCAAAGATTGAGCAAGTTTATTACGTTACGCCATACTCAATTACATTCGTATTTGTTTATATGCTGGTCAAAATAGAATATTGTGTTTGCAAAAACAGGAAAGTTGATTGATTAGTTCCTGTTTAAAAATTAAATTGATGGTCAATTCAAGAAATCAACATTGAATTGAACATATCTATCAAAAATCAAAATCATAATATTTCATATTCTATAATTCTCATTTTCAAGATTTATTTAACTATTCCCATGATTTTTTTCTTTAATTATGTTTAACTGATTGTCAAAAGAGTTTTTATAGATAGCCTCTGATTTTTTATTACAATTATATTTACAATCATTATTCCATTCTTCATTGTTATTTAAATAGTAGTCAATACAAGTTTCAAGTGTATTCTTAATTAGTCAATACGAAAGACATCTGAATAATTTTAGAAAGCTCTTTTTATACGAAAGACTTCATGCAATTTCATTTTTACGTATCTTGGATATCGTAGATCAGCCAATTGATCGCTAAATTTAAATATTATATAATTTGTTATTCCATAGTTTTTTTTTGTATAACTTGGCCAGGGTCAACAACTAATCTACTTTGAAAGAAAACATATATCTTATAGGATTAAATGTGTGATTTTCATTTTTACAGGGTAGCAATCGGATTAAAGTTCTTAAAGTTGACATGAAAGCAGAAAAAGAACTTAAGCTTACAGACAAAGAATTTAAGAAATTGTCAGGACTAAGATATCTTGAAGTACGTTACGGAAGACTCGTAGGAGATTTCAAAGGAGTTCTCCCAAACTTACGTTGGCTCCGCTACTGAAGTGTAGATCTATCCCGAGTGATGTCAATATGAATAAATTGGTTATTCTTGAAATGATAGATTGCCCAGTGAAAGATGAATGGAGAGGATGGAGTGAATTAAGGTAATTGGTATTCCTTATTTATATCCAATTGGTATTCCTTATTTATAATATGTGTGTTTCTGTTGTACAGGTGGCATCCAATCTGAAAGCTATACAACTACAGTATTGCAAAGAGATAAGAACAGCTCCGACTTGTCCCAATGTAGAAATCTAGAGTGGATATATCTTCATTTCGTACGGCCATGAGGGGGGAAATTCACATTGGAAATTTATTAAAGAATCTAAAGTTGCTGAGATTCAGTGGGACTCGGATAACCAAGTAACAGGAGATATTGGAACACTTGAAAATCTCCACGTGCTCCATGCCGGGAATCTGATGGGAGATAGTGGAAAATCATTTTCTCCCGAAATCATGAAGATGCCCACAAGCTTAAATCAGCTATCTCTCTCGTCCTCCACCCGTGTTCTCAACCTTTCAGAACTCAAGGACTTGGAGGAGTTATGCATCTACAAGTGTCATAAGCTGCAATATCTTGGAGGTTTGTGGAAGCTATCCAAGCTCAGAAAACTAACAGCTGAATTACTTGTCTTCCTGTAACAGTCTACTGGTGGAGGGGGATGACGTGAGTAGTACAGGATTCCCCCTCCCATCATCTCTAAACTCCCTTGATATTTCGGTTTGGAGAGATTGCCTAACTTTGTCGAATCTGAATAATCTGACAATACTGACGTTGACGAAGTTTCAGGTGCCTGTGATTCAAGGTTTGGGAGACCTGAAATGCTACAAACTTTGGTGATAAAATCTGCTCTGAATCTTATTAACCTTGATGGCCTTGAAAGTCTATCTCATTTGAAGACACTCAAGCTTAAAGACTTTGTGTTCTGGAAAAACTGCCTATTAGTCTTGCGAACTTGACCAAGCTACAGAAAACTTAGTATCAAGAAATGCACACAGTTGGCTGAAGTCATGAGTGTAGAGAGATTGGAGACTTTGAGGTCACTCAGCATGACAGACTGCACTTCAATACCAAGTTTCCTGATTTATCTGCTCTCGTGAATCTTAGGGATTGGACATCAGTGGATGCACAGGGTTAACTGGGGTTATGGTGATTCCGAGGCTGGAGTTGCTGGACAGAGCTAAATATGTCAGGTTGCAGTTCAGTTGAGGAGTTGCCGGATTTTTTCTGGTCTACGGAATATGGTTAGGTTAAATATTAGTGTATGCAATAAATTGAAAGAGGTTACGGGGATCGAAGGCTTGGAAGTGTTGGAATTTATAGGGATGGCTGTGTTGCACATCGATTAAGAAGTTGTCTGACTTGTCTGTTGTAAGAAGTTGGGTTTGCTGGATTTAGGGGATGTGTTCAATTGGCTGAAGTTAGCGGGATCGATAAATTGAAGGGATTAACTGTCTACCGTGGAGATTCGTGGCCGGAAAGTGTCCGGCTTACTTATAGTTTTTTTTTGTATGATGAAGACTGGATAGTGTTGATGCTTAAACCAAATCTGATAAGCAAGTGAGTTTAATTTTTGCTTCAAAATTGTCATTTGCTTTGAGATATTATACTTTGATTTCACTGCCACAGTTGATCGTTGAATCTATAATATGAGTTTTCTTTCTTTCATAATGTTAACCAGCATGGCATATCTGAAGTACCTTTTGCTATTTTTAAATCACTCATTATCCAAATCCAGAATCGATCAACGCCTGTTTTTGCTGCCGAATTAGACCAGTTGTAATTTTCGTGCTACAGTTGTTTGATATTCATGGGAACAGGTGCAGTTTTATCTGGAGCTGTTAGAGAAGAAAACAAATGGAGTTTTGTATATTATGTTAATAAATACTCTTCTGGACTGGATGGTTTATCATTTTGGATGCTGTAGGGTTGAATGTTGAACTTGATGTTGTGTGGTCGGAATCTCTTGCACCGGAGAAGAAGAAGGCAATAGTGATCGACACGATTTATACACCAACTACTTTGCTTCTGAAGCCAAATGACACCCAAACAGCAATGTAACAGAGAGAGTCATAACTTGTGGGTCATGAATCATGATTCCAAATCAAATTGTTTACTTTTTCTTTTAGATGTTTTGTTACTTAAAAATTGGTGTTTGTGATCCGCAGCCAGCCTGTTGCTCCATCCAAACTGCCACACAGAAATAGATTGAGAGCCTTTGATATACATCTTTTTCCTAAACCACATTCGGTTTCCGGCTGAGAGATTTATGGATCAACAGTCTGCTGCTTCAGCCTCGTCGATTAAGAAGTTGTCTGACAACCAGATAAGTCCAGCAACTTCCTAATCGACGTGCAATTAGTCATCGCCAAATGTTGAAAAAGGTGGGCAGTGTAAATGGACACATACAGATTAGGAATGTTGATCATCTTGGATGCTGTCTCTAGTGTTGAATGTTGATCTTTGTAGAAATCAATGTTTGTTATAATGAATTGTTACTCTCTTCTCTTGTTTGGTTCTCCTCGTAAGCTAGCTCTAGATTCTCGTGAATCCTTCTCCTTATCCCCATCTAGCTATGCATCAACTCCTTTAAGACTCGAGTCTCTGAGAATAAAACAATCCAGGAATTATGGCTTATGAGACTTTGAGAGTCGGCCCGCATACTAATTTAGGGCTTTTAAAAGCCTAATAATACTGCTATATGGAATTTGGTTCGGCCCGCCGCCCGCCATAGTCGAATCTTCAGAGTTAAAAACGACAAAGGCCAACGTGTCTCCCAATTTCTTTATGAAGTTGTCTTGGTAGCCATTAACTAGCTATATCAATGTCTAAAGGGCTAGTTTGGAATGAGAGAATAAGAGAGAAACTCATAAGTAACAAATGGCCGGTTACCGTATATCTTGTTTGTTTATTATCCGATAAAGTTGAGCTTTTGAATTTAAAATATCCGAAATTTGTGGCCGGGGTTGTTTGGTTGTTATAATGAACTAGATTTTATAGCTGCGCGATGCCGCTTCGTATGTAGTTAAGATGTGATACGAGTATGTTCACCCGCCGAGAAATAGGGAGTGATGAAAGTTGGTTTACTTTCTGTGTTTGTTGGCTTGTATGAACTTATCGTAGATCAAATATGCTCACAATGTTGAAGAGAAAAGATTAAAAAGTATATTTGGAATTGCTTTTAAGCATTCGATATATTTAGAAATAAACCATCAGTTAAAGGTTGTAAAAGTAGAAACAGGGTAATAATGCAGGTCAACTAATGTGCATTCTGTAACATAATCCAAAATACAAGATTCAAGTTTATACTTAATACATCTAGCATCTTCCCAGCTATGTAATAGAGTTTCTAATATTTCCACCTTAGCCCTAATGAACGAAGAGCTAAAGTGTGGCAAACATCAAGAGCAATGTCTTCTACCTGTACAAAAAGAATTGAAGCTCAATGGACTTTCAGAGACATAAACAACACAAAGTAAAACGAAGCTGATAATCATTCACTACATGACATTACCTCACTCCATTCAGACCTTCTATACTCAACCCATGACTGTAATCTTATTGATTCCCATTGCCTAAATTTGGATCTCAAAATTGATATCCACTCAATATGGGAAGTCTAAAATGATAAGGTTCAGGAATCGACCACTCGTAATCACAACCTCTGTTTAGCACAACAATTCTCAAAGCGAATTTGCCACGTCACACTGTCCACGTCATTTAAAAATAATAAAATAATAGGATCAACCCGAATCGATCTTTGTAACCCGCCGACCACGGTTCTGGAGACAGCGCTACACATGCTGTCTCCAAACCAGCATTAATTCTATCCGTCTATTTAATCCACGGTCCTTATTTCTCACTTGTTCTTTTCTTTTTCTCCAACTCGTATGAATGTGATTTTTTAACCAATTAATTTTTCAATCAAATAAAAAGTTGATCGGAGAAATATTTAAAATTTTGTGGCGCCATTTTACATAGTGGCTCCGCCGATGATAACACATTTAATTATTTCGTCAATACAGTCTGTACGAACTCCATACAGAGTGTACGTTATATACAGGTTGTACGATTCTCATACATAGTATACGAATTTCATATAGATTAATATATACAGTTTGTATGAATTGTTTACAATCATACCATACTGTACAAAATAAATATAGATTGTACAACTCCCTTACAAAGTGTATACAACTCTCGTATAGATTGTACAAAATTAAATACAAAGTATATAAATATCGTGTTAAGTGTGTACAGTTTGTATACGCTCCAGTACAAACTATACAAAAATAAATACAAAGTGTACAATTCATACAAAGTGTATATAGTTTATATACAGCTTGTACAAAAAATTAATACAAATTGTATAAGCCGCATACAAACTGTACGACTAGCCGTCGTAAAAATTGTCATAAAAAATATTTTTTTTCCTGAAACATAAATCTAATTACGGTGATCACGTGGGTGCAAAATCTAATTTTCGACAACGGAGACTTGTGTTATCGGAAAATTTGTCGTGAAACATTTTTGTGATAGAAAATGAGAGGAAACTTCAACAAACTACAATAACTTGAAATTATAAACAAAGAATTAAGACCATAGGATGAAACAACTAAAATCCAAGGGATGAGATTGATTGTTGCATTGGATGCAACAAAATACAACCTTTGTCACCGGAATTGGAGTCGTAACCCGCCCCCAAGTTTCGGGACTATTTACGTATTTGACCCTATAAAAAATAGTGTGATCACCTAACTAATATTTGTTATAACGCAGCTACCTAAGTTTATATATCGTAATCGAGCAGCAAGTTCAGTCAATTTTTACCAAAACTCTGGTTAAAAAGTCAACTCAGATCGCCATGTAATCAAAAAATTATTTATTTATTTATTTAAGTTTGGAGAGTCTGCCTAACTTTGCAAATCTGAATAATCTGACGGAACTATCATTGTGGAAGTTTCAGGTGCCTGTGATTCAAGGTTTGGGAGACCTGATAATGCTACAAACTTTGTGGATAGTATCTGCTCAGAATCTTATTAACCTTGATGGCCTTGAAAGTCTATCTCATTTGAAGACACTCAAGCTCCGAAAGTGTCTTGTATTGGAAAAACTGCCTATTAGTCTTGCAAACTTGACCAAGCTACAGGAACTTAGTATCAAGAAATGCACGCAGTTGGCTGAAGTCATGAGTGTAGAGAGATTGGAGGCTTTGAGATCACTCAGCGTGACAGACTGCACTTCGATTACCAAGTTTCCTGATTTATCTACTCTCACGAATCTTAGGAAGCTTGATATCCGTGGATGCACAGGGTTGACTGAGATTATGGGGTTTGGGAGGCTGGAGTCCCTGACAGGGCTAATTATGTCAGGCTGCAATCAATTGAAAGAGGTTACGGGGATCGAAAGCTTGGAGCTATTGAAAGAATTAACGTAACTAATTGTACGTCGATTAAGAAGTTGTCTGACTTGTCTGGTTGTAAGAAGTTGCACGTCGATATGAACACGGGTGGCCAGTAAGTGGAAGAATGGAGATACAGATTAGGATGGTTTGTATATTATATGAATACTCTTCTGGATTGAATGTTGATCATCTTGGATGCTGTCTCTACTGTTGAATGTTGTTCTTTGTGGAAATCAACGGTTGTTATAATGAATTGTTACTCTGTTATGTTGTGGGGTTGTTATTAGGTGATGAAGAAACCTATGATTTGCGCCGGAGAGAGAGAGCATATGTTCTGAAGCAAAAAGGCAGAAGAAGAAAGCAGCGGTACTACTGGTGATCCATGCTTTTTAATCAAATCTTCATGTTTCTTCTATTTTGTTCAACTTAAATAGAGATTTCATCTTATATTTAGCTACATAAGATTTTGTTTTGACGTAAACCGTTGAAATAAGCAGATCGACACGATCTATACACCAATCTAAATTATCATCATCTCTTTGTCCATCATTGTTACAAAATATAAAAGTGTCTCACTGTCCACCATTTTGCAAGATGGCTTCGGTTCTGAAGGATAATAAGTATGTTGTGACGGATTAGTGTTATTTGTGCATTAGTTGTTGTTTATATGTTATTTGTGTGTAAGTCATATCCAGAAATGACAAATGATCAATAACATAATGTATTATTCGTGTATTGTCCATGAACACAAATAACGCAGTTGGACCAACCATTTTGAATATTACAGCTAGTATCAATTTGAAATCCTAATAGCAGTACCAATTTATGCTGTACAGTGAACCTCTAATTTCATTACTTAAATGACGAGGAATACATTGAACCAAACTGTGATTCACAGACATCTCCATAACAATTGTTCCCTACTTGTTGTGCTGATTCTGGAAATAGGCAGCAGGGTTCTTCTCAAACTCTGCCCTTGAAATCAGATGATCTCCTCCTGGTGAATTCCAGCAGTAGAATTCCCAGAAGATGTAGCTTGATTTCCTGAGCCATTGTTCCCACTTTCCATTGCTTAAACTTGTGTGGTGGGGGATTTTGATAAGAGACGCTGAGTGTTTGAATCTGAGAGATCTGAATGCTTGGAGATGGTGAAGATTGAAGGTTAGTAAGAGCTTATTATATACCGAGAACTGTCAGGTCTTACCATGTTTCCAAAATTTGTCAAACTTTGCATTGATTTTCCATTCTTCGTCAGGTTTGTTTCCCAAGAAGGGATCATTTGGGGAATAACTTTGCTTCTGAAGCCAAATGACACCCAAACAGCAATGTAACAGAGAGAGTCATAACTTGTGGGTCATGAATCATGATTCCAAATCAAATAGTTTACTTTTTCTTTTAGATGTTTTGTTACTTATAAAATTGGTGTTTGTGATCATGTCAGTCTTTCCGCAGCCAGCCTGTTGCTCTCATCCAAACTGCCACACAGAAATAGATTGAGAGCCTTTGAATACATCTTTTTCCTAAACCACATTCGGTTCCCGGCTGAGAGATTTATGGATCAACAGTCTGCTGCTTCAGCCTCGTCGTCGATTAAGAAGTTGTCTGACAACCAGATAAGTCCAGCAACTTCCTAATCGACGTGCAATTAGTCATCGCCAAATGTTGAAAAAGGTGGGCAGTGTAAGAATGGACACATACAGATTAGGAATGTTGATCATCTCGGATGCTGTCTCTAGTGTTGAATGTTCATCTTTGTGGGAATCAATCTTTTTATAATGAATTTGTTGCTCTGTTATGTTGTGGGTTTGTTATAAGTTTATTTTGCTGCTGCGTTTATGTTGCTACTGATGCTGGTTCTGGGTTTTCGCAGAATATATCCAGCAGCTATAACCCAGTAGCAATGCATCAGCTATAACGCAGCAGCACCGTTTATGTTAGAGTGTTGATCTGTTATGTTGTTATTAGGTGATGAAGAAACAAGTTTCAAATCTATGATTTGCTCACCGGAGAGAGATGCATTATGTTATGAAGCAAAAAGGCAAAACAAGAAAGCAGTGTTTTTTTTATTACATGTTCTCTTCATGCTTGAATACTTGAATCTATAATTCTAACGTTTCTTTCTTGCTACTGTATTGCTTCTATTGTTGCCTCCAAATCCTTTCAATTTCACATGCTAATTCCAAAAATAATTAAGTCACCTAATGTTTTCCACTTGCATCAAACTGTTTAAAATTTTATAAAAAAGAATTGCCGGTGTTAACTATCTCAAACAAGAATTGGCACACCGGCCATCACCGATTCCAGCACCGAATTCCATCCGCAGTGAGTCATGAATCCACCCACTGAGTCGTGATTCAAAACCGCCACCTGTGGGGCCCACGACGTCACCACGTGTCCTCTTTCTTTTGTTCGCTCTAGAAACCCTTAAGGAAGCAGAGTCTCCAATCCTTTCTCTTCCACCTTCGAAATGGTGAGGTTTTGATTATTGGCCTCGTGGACCGATGGTGGGTCCTGCACTACCCACAAAAATCTATGCTCGTTTCTCTCTAATCCAATCGCTATCTCCCTCAGCGGCTCCTTCGAGAAAACTATCAAGCTTCGAAGGAAATTTGTCAGGTGCTGAATGCACCTCATGCTGAACTTAATCTGAGTTGTTGAATTATGTTAGTAATTCGTATGTTAGGACTTAGTATGAATTACGTTAGTAATTTGTGTGAATTATGTTAGAAATTCGTATTTATACAGAATCTGAAGCTGATCAAGATCCTTCTTTGCCAACTAACTTGTTTGGTTCTTCTCGTAAGCTATAGCTCCAAATTCTTGTGAATCCTTCTTCGTATCAAGGAATTATGGCCTATGACTTTGAGGGTTGGCCCGCATACTAATTCAGGGCCTTTAACCACTGGACAAAAAGCCCAATAAATTTCTTTATACAGTTATTATTTTTTCCAATAAGTAACTTTTGTAGGAGACGAAGAAATAACCATGCACACACCCTAATTATTCACCCAAGTCGACAGGCTTACCACCTGACAACATGGGAGACATCAGAGAGTTTGAAATGCCACATATTGGACAGCTCTGCTTACCACACACTGGAAACGTCAGCAGGTGTTGGGGCAGAAGGCCTCAGGAGCCATGAGAAGGCTGCATCAAACTAACCGCGCGCCTTGGAGGAAGAAGGCCTCAGGAGCCATCAGAAGGCTGCATCAAACGGACTGCCTCAGTTAATTATTTATTACTATAGTAGTTATATTATTAATACCATTAGGTTGTCTTGGTACATGGTAGCCAATAACTAGCTATATCAATGTCTAAAGGGCTAGTTTGGAATGAGAGAATATAAGAGAGAAAGTAACAAATGGTAGGTTACAGTAATACTTGATATTCTTGTTTGTTTATTGTCTGACGAAGTTGAGTTTTTGAATTTCAAATATTCGGAGTTTTTGATTGTCTCTACAATGTGTATTCTGACAATTTTTACTTCTAGGGGTCGTTTGGTACAAGAGATTGAGAATTAGGGGAAATATGAAAATAGGGGAATGGTGGAAAAGTGTTTGTTAAAAGTTGAAAGATGTTAAATTACATTGTTTGGTATGTATATTTGGTAAAGAAAACATAAGGGGAAGACAGTGGGTCCCATTATTCTATTTGGGGGAAGTCAGAATTTTTGATAAAAGTAGAAATTGTCAGAATACACATTCTGGAGACAATAATAAACTCTGGGTATTTGAAATATAAAACCCCAGCTCCATTAGACAATAAAACAAACCTGGATATCTAAGAATACAGAGTTTCCAAGAAACACAGCTGGATTCCCCTATACACAGCCGGATCCTACTTGACAAATGATTTTTTGAAAAAAGTTATGTAAAGTTGTAATATAAATGTTTATAATTGAATATTGGACCCCACTTGGACTTGATCAGAACTCTCATGTCTCGATCATTTTGCTGATTTTTCATAATGGACCCCACTTGGCAGAAGTTCTGGCTACGCCACTGATGTTACTTGTATGCAATGACAAAACGAGGATAGTAGTGGACCCTGGGCCCGATACATATAATATACTGGGCTTAACAATTAAGGAATGGAAGGAAGCTCTTAAGGAGGTTGGAGAAATGAAGAGTTGGTCTGTTAAGGAGTCTGATAGGTAGTGTGTATTTCTTTCATGGACCTTCTATTTCATGCCACTGATTCTTTGCATTTGAATTCAGATATGTAATTTTTCGTTGAAGTCAAACATTTGTTTCATTTTCAGGCAAGGGGTTATTATTCAGAAGGTGTACTCTAAGGTGTGGTCACATCTTATGAGGAGTTATAAGCTGGTGACTGATGAGTTGGTTGGAAATTGATTCTCATGTACAACATGTCACAAAACTACTAGGTTCAAAATCTAGAGGAGTGAAAATTGTTGGAATCCACGGAATGGGTGGTATGGGTAAGACAACTATAGCCAAGGATGTCTATAACAAGCTTTATTCACAATTTGATCGATTTTGCTTTGTGGAGGATGCCCGTGAAATTTTGTCGAAAAGCGAAGGTATCATTGCTTTGCAAGGCAAGGTTATCTCTGACATTCTAAGAACTGATTACAAGGTTAAAGATGCTAGTGAGGGGCTCCATGTAATAAAAGATAGAGTCTGCAAGCACAAGGTTCTCGTAGTTCTTGATGATGTCAACAATCTATTTGAGTTCGACCAAATCTTGGGAAAGTTGGACAATTTTTCTCGTGAAAGTAGGTTTATCGTCACAACGAGAGACAAAAGGGTTTTAGAGGTTCTTCAAGAATGTAAGTTCTACGAACTTGGAGAAATGAGTAATGATCACGCCCTTCAACTTTTTAGCAAACATGCCTTTGGAACGGATAATCCTCAGAAGAAGATGCAAGTGTATCCATGGAGTTTGTAAAAGTTGCTGCAGGGCTTCCTTTGGCTCTTAAGGTCATTGGGTCGCTTTTGTTTCGCAGAGATAGAGAATTTTGGGCAGCAAAGTTGATGGAGTTGAAAGACATACCTCCCGCCAAATTGGAAGAAAGGTTAAAAGTTAGTTACAATGAGCTAAGTGACAATGAAAAATAAATCTTTCTTGACATTGCTTGCTTTTTTATCGGTATAGAGAAAGACTTTCCTTTCTACATGTGGAGTGATTGTAAGTTTTATCCTGAAAGTGGAATTAACACTCTCTTGTTAAGATCATTGATAAGATTTAACGAAAGAAATCGGTTATGGATGCATGATCACATCAGAGATCTTGGCAGAGCAATTGTCCGCGAGGAAGATAGTCAACGCCCTTGGAAGCGCAGTAGAATATGGTCTAACGAAGATGCACTCAATATTTTGAATAGTGGAGAGGTATTAGTTTTTAATTATTTTCCCTTACCTCATTATATTTGAATCATATGTCCTATGTATGTATCCTATTTTATTTCATAATTGCTAGAATTGATGCATTCTTCTTAAGATTAGGAGTTAGTGATCTTAAATTTATTATCCTAATGTGATTTTAAATAAAATATACTGATTGAAAGCTTATAGGTAGCCTAAGGAAATATTAGAACAAGAAACACTTACAATGATTTCTTAAAATAATACATGAAAGGATTAACTTGTTTGTATATTTTTGGGAGGTGATCAGATTGAAGTTCTTAGAGTATATGACACAGGAAAATTTTCCACTCGATTTCAATGCTCTGATTCCAAAGTGGGATGAGTCAGGGCATGACCCGGCTCCCCCTATTTCCGGCCTGATCTTTTATAAACCAACATGACTTCCAAAAAAATTGTAACATAAAATTAATTTTGTAAAAAAAATTGTATTTCATCGTTTTCAGGGAAGCGATCGGGTTGAATTTCTTAGTGTTGATATGACAGACGAAATTCTTGAGCTTACACATAAAGAATTTAAGAAATTGACTGGACTAAGATATCTTGAAGTAAGTTACGGAAGTCTCATAGGAGATTTCAAAGGAGTTCTCCCAAACTTACGTTGGCTCCGATTGTGGGATTGTAGTTCAATCCCGAGTGATGTCAATATGAAGAAATTGGTTATTCTTCAAACGACACGATGCACGGTGAAAGATGAATGGAGAGGATGGAGTGGAACTAAGGTAATTGGTATTCCTTATTTATCTCTACACTTTCTACTTTCAAATATGATCCACTGCTGTAATATGTGTGTTTCCGTGGTGCAGGTGGCACCCAATCTGAAAGCTATACGTGTACGGATGAGCGAGGAATAAGAGCTCCCGACTTGTCCCAATGTACAAGTCTAGAGTGGATAGATCTTTGGGGCTGTACGAAGATGAGGGGGGAAATTCACATTGGAAATTTATTAAAGAATCTAAAGTTGCTGAGGTTCTGTGGGACTAAGTTAACCAAGTTAACAGGAGATATTGGAGCACTTCAAAATCTCCAAGTGTTCCATGCCGGGAAACTGAGAGAAGATGATGGAAAATCATTTTCTCCCGAGATCATGAACATGCCCACAAGCTTAAATCAGCTATCTCTCTCGTCCTCTCCCCGTGTTCTCAACCTTTCAGAACTCAAGGACTTGGAGGAGTTGTGCTTCAACAAGTGTAATAATCTGCAATATCTTGGAGGTTTGTGGAAGCTATCCAAGCTCAGAAAACTAGTGCTGAATTACTCATCTTCCTGTAACAGTCTACTGGTGGAGGGGAGGACGTAAGTAGTACGGGTTTCCCCCTCCCATCATCTCTAAACTCCCTTGAGATTTCTGGTTTGGAGATTCTGCCTAACTTTGCAAATCTGAATAATCTGACGAAACTAACATTGAGGCAGTTTCAGGTGCCTGAGATTCAAGGTTTGGGAGACCTGATAATGCTACAAACTTTGTGGATAGAATCTGCTCAGAATCTTATTAATCTTATTCACTACGTGGGTACAAACAGTGACCATGTCCGTCACGAGAACAATTTGTGGATCTCTCTGGTTTGCAGAACATTGAGAAGATCATAATTTGTGGGTACAGACAGTTGAGCAAGGTTTACGGGCTTCATAAATTGAAGTCTTTGAAATCGTTGAATTTGGGAGGTTGCACGTCGATGAGGGAGTTGCCTGACGGTCTTGAGAATACTAATGACATCGTATCAGAGTGCACTTCGTTTACCAAGTTGCCTGATTTATCTGCTCTAATGAATCTTAGGACGCTGAACATCTTTGGATGCACAGGGTTGACTGAGGTTGTGGGGATTCAGAGGCTGGAGTTGCTGACAAATCTAAATATGTCAGGTTGCAGTTCAGTTGAGGAGTTGCCGGATTTATCTGGTTTACGAAATATTTTTTCATTGGATATTAGTGAATGCAATAAATTGAAAGAGATTACGGGGATCGGAAGCTTGGAACTGTTGGCATTTTTGGATATGATGAATTGCACATCGGTTAAGAAGTTGCCTGACTTGTCTGGTTGTAAGACGTTGCGCCGGTTGGATATCAGGGGATGCATTCAATTGGCTGAAGTCAGAGGGATCGATAAATTGAAGGGATTAATTGTCAAACGTTGAAACTGGAAGCAGCAACAAATGTCAAGCCAAATGTTTGATCGGTAACTGTCAAACTATGAAGCAGTACTGATGCTAAACCAAATGTGATAAGTAGGTTTCTTTCCCCTTCCCTTTTTCATGTGCTTTGGGGTATTATACTTTGAGTTCACTGTTGTTGTTAAATAAATCCTTGAATCTATAATTTGATTATAGTGAGCTTCTCAGTCTCAGGTCAAGTTGAAGAGTTGGAGAGCTGAGATTTCAGGATGCGATTCATTTACCTGCAATTGGTAGTTTGAAGTAAGTTTCTTTTCTTACTGCAGTTGTAGAATAGCAACTCCTGACATTTCATTTCCTCAGTACTGTGTATTAACCAAGCTGTGGAAAGAAACTAAATAAATACTGAAGCAGACAGCCTTTATTTAATAATTAACCCATACATCTTCATAACACTTTGTTCCCTACTTCTTACGCTGATTCTGGAAAAAGGCAGCAGGGTTCTTCTCAAACTCTGCCCTTGAAATCAGATGATCTCCTCCTGGAGCTTTCATTGTTCCAGTCCCTGAAGAATTTGCAGCTCCAGGAGAAGAAAAATATGAATTCCCAGAAGCAGTAGAATTTCCAGAAGATGCAGCTTGATTTCCTGAGCCCTTGTTTCCACTTTCCATTGCTTAAACTCGTGATGGGGGTTTTGATCAGAGATGTGAGTGTTTGAATATGAGAGATCTGAATGCTTGGAGATGGTGAAGAAGATTGAAGGTTAGTAAGAGCTTATTATATAGTGGGAACCTGTCAGGTCTTTTCAGGTTTCCAGAATTTTGTCAAACTTTGCATTGATTTTCCATTCTTCATCAGATTTTGTTTCCCAGGAAGGGATGGTTGGCCATGGGGTTCATGAATATTGATGGTTTCAAATTTTGGACTGAGTTGTGTTTTTAATCGGATCTGCTTACAAAATATTCAAGGCCTGCTGAATCGTTTGAACCTTGGGAAGCAATGCTTTTGCTATCATGAATGAGTTTTGACTTGCACAAGATAATATCAACCATTAAATCATTGATATCTACTCTCGTTTCATCTGAAAAATGTGGTAAAAATATAAGAAAAAAATAATAAATAAGCCGTTTCGTTAGATTTTCGTTAAACGTCGTTGTGATTTTGTGACATGTTATGTTAACTCATTCGTTGCTGACCAGCTTTGACACGTCAGCAAAACGACGTCGTTTTGTGAGTTATATGATTTCAACTCATAAGGGGATGAAAATTGCCTTATCCTCTATTTGTCGAACTTTTTCACTGGCTGTCTTACCTTCAATCTTCACTCCAACGAAAATATTCACCTCGTAACTCACAAGACGATATCGTTCTGTATTTTAATTACTCAGAGGTTCATTTTAGGGGTTTACTGTTGCTGTTGGGGGAAGCTGTTTTTTTGGGTCACTAGCATGTCTTAAGCTAATAATCATTTTTGGTGTTGCTTCATTGATGAAAAGGTCATTTCTTCGTTGTTTCTTCTCCATTTATTTGCTTCTCATTAGTGATACTTGTATCGAATGATCTTAACAAAAAGATTCACACTTGCCTACTAATTTTCTTGTGGGTAAGGGTCACGACTACAAATTTCAACCTAGAGAGAATTTATGTCGGTCACGATGTTGGTCGTAAAAAGCCAAATGACACCCAACCCAACATTGTAACCGAGAGAGTACTTGTGGGTCATGATGCTATTTACTTTTCAGACTTTGGTGGAATCTTTCTCTTGTGGGTCAGGATTATTTCGGTCACGATGTTGATTGTAGACAGCAATGTAACAGAGAGAGTTACTTTTGTTTACTTTACTTTTAGATATTTTGTTACTTATTGGTTGGCTTATGGTCACAGTTCAGTCTTCCTCAGCCAGCCTGTTGCTCTCATCCAAACATCCACACAGAGATAGATTGAGAGCCTTTGATATACATCTTCTTCCTAAACCAGATTCGGTTTCCAGCTATGGATCAACAGATATGGTCATTCTTTTGGCATTTGCTGCACTTTTTCTGGCTGTGGCTGTATTTTTCCTTCCCAAAAGAAGCCGGAATCTCAACGGCACTTCTCCTTCACAATCTGAACTCCGGCAGAAAATCAACCGTCTACTGCTTCATCCTCGTCCAACTCTGCCTTGCCCGTGGAGTATGAGGTTTTTCTGAGCTTTGAGGACCTGATGTCCGTGAAATTTTGCTGATGTTCTCTATAAGTTCTTGGATCGATTCAAGATCCGGACTTTCTTGATGATGAAGAGCTTCGTAAGGGGAGACAATCGCTCCTTCCCTCGAGAAAGCTATTAAGGAATCAAAGGTATACATTCCAATCCTTTCCCAAGACTATGCTTCTAGTAAATGGTGCCTTCAAGAGCTAGCTCTGATGGTGAAGTGGTGTAAGCAAGGAGATGACCGCATCATACTTCCCATTTTCTACATGATGGAGCCTAGAGATGTTAGACATCAAGAGGGTTCTTACAAGAAAGCATTTCAATTGCACGTAAGAAATATGACGCGGAAACAATCAAGGAATGGAAGGAAGCTCTGAAGGAGGTTGGGGAAATGAAGGGCTGGTCTGTCAAGGAGTCTGATAGGTAATGTGTATTTCTTTCATAGATCTGAATTATGCTGCTGATTCTTTGGATTTGAATTTTCCATAATTTTTGCAGATCTGTAATTTTCCAATGAAGTCAAACATCTGTTTCATTTTCAGGCAAGGGGTTATCGTGGATGAGGTGTACTCTAAGGTGTGGTCACATCTTATGAGGATTATAAGCTAGTGACAGAAGACTTGGTTGGAATTGATTCTCATGTACAACAAGTCACAACACTACTAAGCTTGGAATCTGGAGGTGTGAAAATTGTTGGAATCCATGCTATGGGAGGTATGGGCAAGACAACTATAGCCAAGGCTGTCTATGACCAGCTTTATTCACAATTTGATCGCTTTTGCTTTGTGGAAGATGCCCGTGAAATTTTGTCGAAAAGCGATGGTGTCGTAACTCTGCAAAACAAGATTATCTCTAGCATTCTCATAACCGATTACAAGGTTAAAGATGCTAGTGAGGGTCTTCGTGTAATAAACGATAGAGTCTGCAAGCACAAGGTTTTGGTTGTTCTTGATGATGTCAACGATTCATCTCAATTCGACCAAATTATGGGGAAACTGGACAATTTTTCTGGGGGCAGTAGATTTATCATCACAACAAGAGACAAATGGGTTCTACAGGTTCTTCAAGAATGTGAGTTTTACGAACCTAAAGAAATGAATGATGATCACGCCCTTCAACTTTTTAGCAAACATGCCTTTAGAATAGATGTTCCTCCGACTGATTATGCAACTCTATCTCTAGAGTTTGTAAAGTTGCGCTGGGCTTCCTTTGGCTCTTAAGTCATAGGGTCGCTTTTGTTTCGTCAGAGAGAGGAATTTTGGGCAGCAAAGTTATGGAGTTGAAAGACGTACCTCCCACCAAATTGCAAGAAAGGTTAAAAATTAGTTACAATGAGCTAAGATCACGTGAAAAACAAATTTCTTGACATTGCTTGCTTTTTTATCGGTAGAGAGAAAGACTTTCCTTTCTACATGTGGAGTGATTGTAAGTTTTATCCTGAAAGTGGAATTAACACTCTCTTATTAAGATCCTTGATAAGATTTAACGAGCGGAATGAGTTTTGGATGCATGATCACATTAGAGATCTTGGGAGGGAAAATTGTTCGCAAGGAAGATAGTCAACATCCTTGGAAGCTAGCAGAATATGGTCTAATAAGATGCACTCGACATTTTGAAAATGAAGGTATTAGTTCTAATTCTTTTCCCTTTTCATATCATTATGTTTGATTCATATGTCCGAATTCATTTGTTTATTATATCTTAATCTATACCGGCAGGTGTGGATACACAACCTGTTCTTGTGCATGACTATTTACAAAATCTAAAAAGTCAATTCTAATCACCCACCTTAATTGAATAGTGTGAGTACCTGTTACCCGCACAAGTCTGGTAGCAAGGATACCAACTCTACCCATACTATCCGAAGATCAAATTCTATTCGAATTAAGATTGAGCAAATATATGAAGTTACATCAAACCCAAATTGATTCATATAACATGATCCTTATTTTAAGATTTTCTAGGTTTATTTTTGATTGTGTTAACCATTCCTGAAAAAGAATGTTTTTAGATAGTCTCTGGTTTTTATTGAAGACCTTATGTGTTTGCAGAACTAACTTTGTTGAGTCTTTCATCTCTTACAATTCATGCAATTTCATTTTTTTCGTAGCTGGAAGTTTGATGAGTTTGTAGTTTTCTCCCCATCCAACTTAGCTTACTTTCATAATTAATCTGTGTTTTACCGGGCAATTTACTCTTAAGATATCGTATCGTAGAGCGGCCAATGGGCCGAGAACTATCTAGTTTGAAAGAATACATGTATCTTATATGATTAATTATGTGATGTCATTTTTTCAGGGAAGTGATCGGGTTGAAGTTCTTAGAGTTGACATGGAAGATGAAATCCTTGAGCTTACAGATAAAGAATTTAAGAAATTTTCAGGACTACGATATCTTGAAGTACGTTACGGAAGACTCGTAGGAGATTTCAAAGGAGTTTTCCCAAACTTACGTTGGCTCCGACTGTTTGATTGTGATTCAATCCCGAGTGATGTCAATATGAAGAAATTGGTTATTCTTGAAATGTCAATTTGCCCAGGAATGGAAGATGAATGGAGAGGATGGAGTGGAATTAAGGTAATTGGTATTCCTTATTTATATCCAATTGTATTCCTTATTTATAATATGTGTGTTTCTGTTGTACAGGTGGCATCCAATCTGAAAGCTGTACAACTACAGTATTCCCTTGACATAAGAACAGCTCCCGACTTGTCCCAATGTAGAAATCTAGAGTCGATAGATCTTCATGGCTGTCTGATCATGAGCGGGGAACTTCACATTGGAAATTTTTTAAAGAATCTAAAGTTGCTGAGGTTCAGTTGCACTAATATAATCAAGTTAACAGGAGATATTGGAGCACTTCAAAATCTCCAAGTTTCCATGCCGGGAATCCGATGGGAGATAGTGGAAAATCATTTTTTCCCGAAATCATGAAGATGCCCACAAGCTTAAATCAGCTATCTCTCTCGTCCTCTCCCCGTGTTTCCAACCTTTCAGAACTCAAGGACTTGGAGGAGTTATTCCTCTACAAGTGTCATAAGCTGCAATATCTTGGAGGTTTGTGAAGCTATCCAAGCTGACAAAACTAGAGCTGAATTACTCACCTTCCTGTAACAGTCTACTGGTGAGGGGGAGGACGTAAGTAGTACGGGTTTCCCCCTCCCATCATCTCTAAACTCCCCTTGAAATTTCTGGTTTGGAGATTCTGCCTAACATTGCAAATCTGAATAATCTGACAAAACTAACGCTGAAGAAGTTTGAGGTGCCTGAGATTCAAGGTTTGGGAGACCTGATAATGCTACAAAACTTTGAAGATATCATATGCTCTGAATCTTATTAACCTTGATGGCCTTGAAAGCCTATCTCATTTGAAGACACTCAATCTTGAAGATTGTCTTGTACTGGAAAAGCTGCCTATTAGTCTTGTGAACTTGACCAAGCTACAGGAACTTAGTATCAAGAAATGCACGCAGTTGACTGAAGTCATGAGTCTAGAGAGATTGGAGGGTTTGAGATCACTCAGCATGACATACTGTCCTTCGATTACCAAGTTTCCTGATTTATCTGCTCTAACGAATCTCAAGACATTGGACATGGGTGATGCACAGGGTTAACTGAGGTTCTGGTGATTCCGAGGCTGGAGTCGCTGACAAAGCTACATATGTCAGGCTGCAGTTCAGTTGAGGAGTTCATGGGGATCGAAAACTTGGGACTATTGGAAGACTTAGAGATGAGTAATTGCACTTTGATTACCAATTTGCCTGATTTATCTGCTCTAACGAATCTCAAGACATTGGACATCAGTGGATGCACAGGTTTGATTGAAGTTATGGGGATTGGAGGCTGGAGTCGTTGACAAAGCTAAATAATGTCAGGCTGCAGTTCAGTTGAGGAGTTCACGGGAATCGAAAACTTGGGACTATTGGAGATGAGAAATTGCACTTTGATTACCAATTTGCCTGATTTATCTGCTCTAACGAATCTCAAGACTTTGGGACATCAGTGGATGCACGGGGTTAACTGAGGTTCTGGTGATTCCGAGGCTGGAGTGGCTAGAACATCTATATATGTCAGCTGTAGTTCAGTTAAGGAGTTTCCGGATTTATCTGGTTTACGAAATAATGTTTTGTTAGATATTAGCGAATGCAATCAATTGAAAGAGGTTACGTGGATCGGAAGCTTGGAACTGTTGGAAGAATTAAGGATGAGGAATTGCACGTCGATGAAGAAGTTGCCTGACTTGTCTGGTTGTAAGAAGTTGGGTAAACTGGATATCAGTGGATGCGTTCAATTGGTTGAAGTTATGGGGTTTGGGAGGTTGGAGTCACTAGAAAAGCTAGATATGTCAGGCTGCAGTTCAGTTGAGGAGTTGCCAGATTTATCTTGTCTCGTAAAGATTGAATCGCTAGATATTAGTGAATGCGTTCAATTGGCTGAAGTTGGCGGGATTGAGAGGTTGGAGTCACTAAAATGGCTAAATATGTCAGGCTGCAGTTCAGTTGAGGAGTTGCCAGATTTATCTTGTCTCGTAAAGATTGAATCGCTAGATATTAGTGAATGCAATGAATTGAAAGAGGTTACGGGGATCGAAAGCTTGGAACTGTTGGAAGAATTAGTGATGACTAATTGCACATCAATTAAGAAGTTGCCTGACTTGTCTGGTTGTAAGAAGTTTGGTGGTTGGATATTAGGGGATGCGTTCAATTGGCTGAAGTTGGCGGGATTTAGAGGTTGGAGTCACTAAAATGGCTAAATATGTCAGGCTGCAGTTCAGTTGAGGAGTTGCCAGATTTATCTGGGCTCGGAAAGATCGAATTGCTAGATATTAGTGAATGCAATCAATTGAAAGAGGGTTTCGGGGATCGAAAGCTTGGAACTCTTGAAAGATTTAGTGATGACTAATTGCACATCAATTAAGAATTGCCTGACTTGTCTGGTTGTAAGAAATTGTGTCGGCTGAATATCAGTGGATGCATTCAATTTGGCTGAAGTTAGCGGGATTGATAAATTGGAGGGATTAAACCCGTCTACGTTGAAATTGGCAGCAGCAGCAGCAGCTTAGCATTGTTCAACACATTCCCCTTCAATTTCAGAAAGTGATGATGACGACATGAACAAGGTGGGCAGTAAGTGGAAGAATGGACACATACAGATTAGGATGGTTTGTATATTATATGAATACCTTCTGGATTGAATGTTGATCATTTTGGATGTTGTCTCTAGTGTTGAATGTTGATCTTTTTAGAAATCAATGTTTGTTATAATGAATTGTTACTCTGTTATGTTGTGGCCGGGGGTTGTTTTTAGGTGATGAAGACGGAAGTTTATTCTGTTGCAGGGGCTATATTGCTGCTGAAGCCTGAATGCTGAATGTTGAATGTTGTGCCCCATCGAGCTATGCATCAACTTCTTTAAGACGCATACTAATTCAAGGCTTTTAAGCACTGGATAAAAAAGCCCAATAATGTCACTAGATTAATCACCGGCCCGTTGGCCGGTTGATATCAAACTAATTTTTTTTTAAATCTTCATGTCTTATTTCTAACTGGCCTGTTAGCCGGTTTCAGTATAAATTTATTTAATGTGTTTAAATAGTTTACTATAAAAATATTTAATCGTTAAGATTATGTAGATCTGTTAATGGCGGGGTAAAATTTTAGTCCTCGTCAGAATGTCAGTTTAAAAATATTGTATGAAGGTTAGTATCAACTGTAACTTGTATGCATGTTTAGATGTGTATGATTTCATATTGTGTGTAAAGGTGAAGTGCATGCCTATACATACTCATAAAGGCACATCATACATGTCATTGATCAATTCTATAAATCATGTGAATCTTAATAAAACTATATCATGTCCTTTACGATTTTGAGAACTCATATGAACCTTAGTAGAACAGATTCTCATACTCTTTTATTGTTATTGGTCCCGGTTCTCATATTTAAATTTTCTTAATTTATTTTTCCCTAAAATTTCATTTTAATGAACCGACGGTTTCGAGAACTTATAACACCTTAGTAGAACATGGTTTTCATAATTTTTTTTATCATTGACTTGAACTCTATTAAGAAATCATAATAATCAATATTTTTTCATAATGATAAAAAAAATTGAATTATGATAAATGGGATTATGAATTTTAACCCCGGTTCTCATACCTTATTGAAATTATATTTATGTCCCTTACACGGTTTTGAGAACTCATATGAACTTTAGTAGAACCAGATTCTCACACTCTTTTTAAATTTGTTATTAGTCTCCATTCTCATAGGAAAAATAGAAAGATTTGATTAAAGATTTTTTTTTCATTTTTCATTTTAATGAACCAACGGTTTCGAGAACTCATATGAACCTTAGTAGAATCCAATTTTCGTATTATTTTTTATTATTGAGTTAAAATATATTTAAGAAATCATAGATAGTAATCAATATTTCCATAGTATAAGGAGACCAAAATTGATAAAAAAATTATGAATTATGATAAATGGGATCATGAAGTTTAACATGGCCTCATACCATATATGAAATTATATAATTCTTTCATACATGGATTTTAATAGATCATGAAAATTGTTAGAAAAAAATTGGTTCACAAATTTATTGACCTAGTAGAACCGGTTCTCATACCTTATATGAAATATATCATTCTCTCATACAGGATTTTAATAAAAAAAATATCGTCAATATAAATCATTCTCAAATATATATGAACCTTAGTAGAACCCGGTTCTCATATCTTATATAAATTATATCATTTCCTCTAACATGGATTTTAATAGGAAAAAAAATATCGTCAATATAAATCAATTTTTCAAATTTATATGAACCTTAGTAGAACCCGGTTCTCATATCTTATATGAAATTATATCATTCTCTCATACATGGACTTTAATATATCAAGAACATTGTTAGTGAAAATCGATTCTCAAATTTAGATGAACCTTTGTAGAACCCGGTTCTCACGTCTTACATGAACTTATATTATTTTTTTATCTTAATAAAGAGTATGAATATTGAAATAAAAATAGAAAATAAAATAAAATAAATTCCTTCATTATTTTATTTTCCTACACTAAAAGTGTAAAACAAATCATAAAACCATTTTTTAATACGAAGAAGATTAGAAGATGAGTTATTTTTATTTTTTCATTTTAATCATGAAAAGGAGTTGGACTATTTTTTAATACTTTTTATTTTTTTTCCATGATGAGTGGTTATAAAGAAAGTAGGAATTAATATTAAAAAGTTAATGAAAAGAATAAAAAAAATTAATTGGTGAGAATGCCTCTGATTGGCTGAAATGAGAAGAATGTGGGGAAAGTGGAAAGTGTGGGTTTTAGCATACGTGGCATAAAGGAAAAAATATAAATGCATATTAAAGTGTTGATATGGAATTTGGTTCGGCCCGCCGCCCGCCATACATGCCTCTATGTTCCTTTCTCCTCCTATAGGGATAATAGGACGAGAGACACGTGTACTATTGAAAGATAACAAACGTACAAAGAACATCTCGACCAATGGCGGAACCAGGATTGGTACAAGGGGGAGCCAAATTAAACTGAAAATGAGTGCCACCGGCAAAAAAATTCCTTCGGATTTGGATAGTAGTAGAAAAATTTCATGAATCTAATACTACGTAAAACTACACAATAAATTTGTTTGATTATAAGTTACTTAGTTAGTAAAAAAAGAATTATATGTCCACCGACAAAATTTTTTCTTTCAAATTTGGATGATTTATGATCACATATTGTAATTATTACATATTATAAGTTGATTCTAAGTAACTATTTTGTAAAATTTAAGACAACATTTCATCGAAACATCGTAGTGGGAGCCGAACTTCAAATACCCCCGGCGCCCAAACTCCCCAAAACACCAAATTACATATAATTTTAACACTCGATACCGGGGGGAGGGGGGCGCCGTGCTCCCCAACTCCCCCCTATCTCGCCATTGATCTCGACCTATTTTCTTTGGTAAGCATTCTAATTAGAGGGGTAGTTTTTTGTAAGTAATTGGGAAGAGGGTGTTTTTGTTATGTTTTCGATAGTACATGGGCTCCAGAATATTATCCTTCTTTATACACCAAAGCTTTATGTATACAAAATATAAAAGTGTCTCACTGTCCACCATTTTGCAGATGGCTTCGGTGCTGAAGGATAATAAGTATGTTGTGACGGATTAGTGTTATTTGTGCATTAATTGTTTTATATGTTATCGTGTGTAAGTCATACCCATAAATTACACATGATCATATAACATAATGTATTATTCGTGTATTGTCCATGAACACAAATAACACAGTCGGACCAACCAATTTGAATATTACGGGGCCGTTTGGTTGATGGAATTGGTCCGGGAATTGAGACCCAATCCCGGTCCATTGAGAATTGACTCAAATAATTACACTACAATTCTCATTAGGCCGGGAATTGAAATCCAATTCTCATACCCAATTCCATCAACCAAACCACCCAGACTAGTACCAATTTGAAATCCTAATAGCAGTACCAATATATACTGTACACCAGTCTGAGATTCATCTCAGCTGCTGCTGCTTCTAAGCAATTCCCTTACAGTGAACCTCAAGGTCAAGTCCAAGAGTTGTAGAGCTCAGCAGATTGAGATTTTTAATTAAGTATACCTTGTTATAAGAAAAAGATCAAAGGGACATTTCATTACTTAAATGCTGAGGAATACATTGAACCAAACTGTGATTCACAGACATCTCCATAAAACTTGTTCCCTACTTGTTGCCTGATTCTGGAAATAGGCAGCAGGGTTCTTCTTAAACTCTTCCCTTGAAATCAGATGATCTCCTCCTGGAGCTTTCTTGTTCCAGTCCTTGAGGAATTTGCAGCTCCTGGGGAAGAAAAATATCATCACCAGCAGTAGAATTTCCAGAAGATGCAGCTTGATTTCCTTAGTCCTTGTTTCCACTTTCCATTGCTTAAACTTGTGTGGTGGGGGGATTTTGACAAGAGATGCTGGTGTTTGAATCAGAGAGATCTGAATGCTTGGAGATGGTGAAGAAGATTGAAGGTTAGTAAGAGCTTATTATATAGTGGGAACCTGTCAGGTCTTTCCAGGTCTCCAGAATTAGTCAAACTTTACATTGATTTTCCATTCTGCATCAGGTTTTCTTTCCCTAAAGGGATCGTTTGGGGATCAGTTGTAAATGAAAACGGGGTTCATGAATTTTGGTGGTTTTCAAGGCGGTGCTGTAATAGCGAGTCGGATCGAGGCAGAGAATCGGAAGATTGAGCCGTTCGCTTCACAATCCAAGTTGCTGGTTTCATTTCTTAGTGGAGGTAAGCTAATGCCATAATTGCGATTCTCATCTTTTTCTTTCCCCTCTGCTTGTGAATGCTTCTTGGCCATTGGAGAAAGAATGCCTCTAGGAATTTAGGGATACAACAGTTAAAATGTTCATTGTATTGTTTGCAATTGCTACTCAACTACTTAGGGAAAACTAGTTTTTTTGAGTCTCTAAGCATTGGTTATGCAAATAATCAGTACAGGTTTTTTCTTGACTGATACGTCAAAGGTACTGAGCACTGAGACTGCGGGGCACTTGAATAAGTTTTTCATAAACTTCTGCTTGTAATAGTCTGCGGTTGAGCTTTTTCTACGAACATGCATGTTTTCCATGAACAGAAATGCAATTGCAATCTGTGTTGAAATTGCTTTACATTATAAGTGTTCGCCATGGAAAGTTGTTAAATTTCGTCTTGTAATAGCCTTGCTAATGTTAAATTTTCACCCTTGCCTGGAATTTTCTTGTGGGTCACGATGCCAAAGTCATATTGTATTATTGTTTGTTTCTTATTGATGCTTGCTTACCGGTCAGTCTCCGCAGCCTGCTGCTTGTCTCTTTCCGTCCATTTCTCTTTATAATATTGTTGTCAGAAAAGTCCAATTGCTTACCTACTACCACTTGCTTCTTATTGATGCTGCTCATCGTTAATCTTCGCATCTATACAGAGATAGATTGAGAACGTTTGATATCTATCTTCTTCCTAAACCAAAATTTGGTTCCCAAAGAGATTCAGTTTCCAGCTACTACTGCCCGAGAGAGAGTTATGGATCTGCAGATATGGTCTTTTTTTTGGGCTCTAGCTGCATTTTTCTGGCTGTGGCGTTTCATTTCCTTTGGCAAAAGAGCTCCAAAGTCTCAAACAGTGCTTCTCCTTCTTTTTTCACAATCTGAATTTCAGGCAGAAAGCTCAATCTCTGCACCTTCATCCTCGTCCACCTCTGCCCTGCCTGTGGAGTTGAGGTTTTTTCTCAGCTTTAGAGGACCTGATTCCGCACAACTTTTGCTATTTCTGTATAAGTTCTTGGATCACTCCAAGATCCGGACTTTCTTGATGATGAAGAACTTCGAGAGGGGGAGATAAAACGGCCCTTCCCTCGCGAAGCGATTATGGAATCCAAGGTATACATTCCAATTCTTTCCCGGCTATGCTTCTAGCAAATGTTGCCTTCAGAGCTAGCTCTAATGGTGAAGTGGTGTTAAGCAAGGAGATGACCGCATCATACTGCCCATTTTTTTATATGATGGAGCTAGAGATGTTCGACATCAAAAGGGTTTCTTACAAGGAAGCATTTCGATTGCACTGTAAGAAATATGACGCAGAAACAATTAAGGAATGGAAGGAAGCCTTGAAGGAGGCTGGGATATGAAGGGCTGGTCTATCAAGGAGTCGATAGGAATGTATTTCTTTCATAGACCTGGAATTTTGTTGCTTTTTGTGTTTGAATTCAGATCAGTAATTTCCATTTTGAAGTCAAATATTGTTTCATTTCAGGCAAGGGGTTATCATCATGGACGAGTGTATCTAAGGTGGTGCATATCTTATGAGGAGTTATAAGCTGGTGACGGATGAGTTGGTTGAATTGATCTCATGTACAACAAGTCATGAGACTACTAGGCTCAAATCAGGAGGAGTGAAAATTGTTGGAATCCACGGAAATAGGCGGTATGGGTAGACAACTATAGCAAGGCTGTCTTAACAGCTTTATTCACAATTGATCGTTTTTGCTTTTGGAAGATGCGCGAAAATTTTTGTCGAAAAGCGATGGTATCGTAACTTTGCAAAGCAGATATCTCTGGAATTCTAAGAACTGATTACAAGGTTAAGATGCAAGTGAGGGACTCCATGTAATAAAGGATAGAGTCTGCAAGCACAAAAGTCTGGTTGTTCTGATGATGTCAATGATCTATTTGAGTTCGACAAAATCTTGGGAAAGTTGGATGATTTTCTCATGAAAGTAGGTTTATTGTCACAACGAGAGACAAAAGAGTTTTAAAGGTTCTTCAAAAAAATGTTAGTTCTATGAACCTAGAGAAATGAGTCATGATTTCATGCCCTTCAACTTTTTAGCAGACAATGCCTTTGGAATAGATCTCCTCCAGAAAATGATGCAATTATATCTATGGAGTTTGTAAAAGTTGCGGCAGGGCTTCCTTTTGGCTATTAAGGTCATTGGGTCACTTTGTTTCGTAGAGAGAAGAATTTTGGGTAGCAAAGCTGATGGAGTTTGAAAGACGTACCTCCCACCAAATTGCAAGAAAGGTTTAAAAAATTAGTTACAATGAGCTAAGTAACAGTGAAAAACAAATCTTTCTTGACATTGCTTTTTTTTATTGGTGAAAAGAAAGATTTTCCTTTCTACATGTGGGGGAATTGTAAGTTTTATCCTGAAAGGGGAATTTAAAAACACTCTCCTATAAAGACCCTTTAATAAGATTTAACGAGCGGAAGGGAGTTAGGATGCATGATCACATCAAGATCTTGGCAGGCAATTGTTCGCGAGGAAGATAGCCCCATCGTCCTTGGAAGCGCACAGAAATGGTGTAATGAAGAAGCACCGAATTTTGAAAAGCGAGGAGGTATTAATTCTAAATCTTTTCCCTTACCTTATTAATTTTGATTCATAAGAGTGCATTAATTTATAACAAAGAGTGCAATAAAAGTTTAACCATACATTATATAACACTTTTAGTTATAAGAGGCATTAATTGTATTTTTAATAAAGAAAAAAAGTAAGATTTGGTTAAAATACAGTAATTAAATATTAAAGTTATTTAATTTTTATAAGGTTATTCATATTTAAATTATATAAGTATATTACTATAGTACACTTTAAAAATAGTATATATGTTTAAACATTTCCAACTTTTTCCAAAAAGGGACATTGTCCTTTTGGGTCTAAACTCTCACGGATTTGTTTTTGGGGGCGCATCATGATGACTTCTTAGGGTTCTTATAACTAATTTAAAATTGTTTAAATTATGTTTGCAATGGCTGTTTACAAAATATAAAAAATAAATTCTATCACCCACCTTAATTAAAAAGTGTAAGTACCCTTAAAGGCCATTACCTACAAACCTCCCAACTATCCAAAATCAATTCTATTCGAACAAGATTGAGCAAATTTCTGAAGTTACATCAAACCCAAATTGATTCCATGTAACATGACCTTATTTAAGAATTTTTAAAGGCCAAATTTTAAGAATTAATTTCATTTGTTTAAAATATTCCAAAAAAAAAAGATTTTTTCTAAATAGTCTCAGAGTATTGGAGTATTTGATGTGTAGAAAACAGAAGGCAATTTTCTAATTTATGTATTTTCCTATTTGATATGTTACCTATTCTTATAGGAAAAGAGTTATTAGTAAGTCCTAATAAGCAAAGATTTACTATAGTTGTAAGAGTGTATATACACTCACCATTACCGTGAATAATGATCAAATAACTCGAAGGAATATTAGTTTGAGATCCATAAATCGTTTCCGAAAGTTTGTTTGAAACAAAAAAAAAGAATATTTATGTTTTTTTTAATCTTTTACAATCCTTTGATGGTAAAACGAAAATTGAAATTTTTTAACTATTAAAACATAAAAAAAATCATAATGCTTTTTTTTAAATAAAAAACTATTTTAGTACCAGGGATATTGCATAAATCAATCCAATAATGGTCTAACTTTTATATAGACATTTTTTGATTGAGGAAACTTTTTACTCTAATTAAGATACAAACCCCAATCACATTATTTTTATACTTAAAATTTACCTTTAACTAATGAAAAGCATATTGTTGAGTATTTCATTTCTTACAATTCATGCAATTTCTTTTTTTACGTAGCTAGGAATTTGATGATTTTTAGTTTTCCTCCCCATTACTTTGTTTTTTAAAATTAAACTGTGTTTTAGGGCAATTTATTTAATAGGGGGGGTAAGGGGGAGGAATTTGCCCGGGGGGGGAAAAGGTTTGTGGTTAAGTAGTGGGGTTTTTTTGAGTGAAGATTTTTTTGGTGTTAAAAAAATTTAATGATTGGTGGGGATAGGGTTGGAAATGAGGTTAAGAGTAAAAGGGAAAGGAAGTTTGTGATTCGATAAAAAAAAAAGTCAATAAAAAGTGAGAGTTTTTTTTAAAAATTAAAAATGGCGATGTTAAAAATTAAATCTCAAGTTAGGAAAGCCTAAAATTTTAAAAAAATTTAACCCTACCAATATTGTAAAACCAGGACCACCAATTTTAATTAGTGGTGGGATCACTACCGTGGAAATAAGTGCCCAATGGGGTAAAATTAGAGGGAAAAAAAGGAAATGAAGGAACTTTTAGGTCTGGTTAATCAATGGAATAAAGCGGGTTTAAAAAAAAACCGGATATTTTAAAATTTATTAGAAAAAAAAAGGGTTTTTTGGGAAAGAATTAAATTGTAATAGGAAAGGATGGGAAATGTTTGTTAATTAAAAAAGGAGTGAGCGAAAAAGTGGGAAAAAAAGTGAAGTAAAAAGGGGTAATTTTAAATAAAAAAGGTTGGAAAAAAAAAAGGGGAATTAAGACGGGGTTTAAAAATAAAAACCTGGTTTGAAAAAAAACCCCATGAAAAATTTGACCGTGTAAAGAGAAAAGAACGAAACGAATTAAAAAAACTCGTTTAATTGAACTTTAAAAAGGGGAAAAAAAAAGGGAAAAAAGGCATTAATTGTCATGAAGAATCCAAAAAAACTAACAAAAAATTCCCAAAAATTTTTTAACAAAAAAAATCATTATGGGGAAAAAAAATCAGAATAAATATCTGCAAATTATAAAACTTGAAATTACCCTTAACCAATTAATATTGACCTTCAACTCAAGATTTTAACCTAGACCAAGAGGGTCCTCAAGAGGACACTAACGGTATCCAACGGTAGAATTTTCACGTGGCATTCTTTAAATGTTCAGCCTTGTTATTTTTTAAGTCTTGATGAATTTCTTCCTTCCCTTAAATCACCAATGTGGTTTCCTTTACCAAACCACTAATGTGGTATTATTTGGTGCTACAACATCAATACCTTTTGGTTGGAAAGTAACCCAACATCAGAAACAGGGTTATTACCTAAATACACCGAACTTTGGCTAAATAACCCGAAGTCACTAAACAAAAAAAATTGCTATTGACATCACCAAACTTTGAGCCTTTTTCGAAGAGGCACGTTTAGCTACAACACCAATTTTTTCCGTCCATCCGCCTATGTGGACTTGCTAAACCACTGCCAATCATTTAAAGTGCCACGTCGATCCACACCCAAAATTAACCCAAGCACCCCAACCAATTATTAACCCAACCCAATTACCTAATCTAACCAAAAATCTCCTCCCCCTACTCCTTCCTGAAATCAACCCTTACCGCCGCCGCCATAGAGGCAGCCCAGCTACCCCCTATCCCGCCGCCAAGCCACTCCCCATTCCTCAGTCAATTCACTCAACTACCCCTACGCCCCGCCATAGCCACCATGCTCGGCGGGTTAAGCTGAAGAACCAGATCTGGGATTTGGAAATGTACTCCGAATTGAAAGAGGCCATTCAATACCTGACGGAGGTCCGAATTAGCAATGGCGAAGGTTGGGACGAAGATGGTGCAGGCATTTCAATTGCTGACTTAATTGGAGAGGACGAAGGCGACCCGAATCCCAGGAATCCCCGCCGCAGACAAGTACCAGCTCCTCCACCCGTCCGCACCCAAAAGGGCGCCGAGAAAGTCCACACTGCGTTTTCCGCGGGAAAGACGACCAGAAAACCGTCGGAGTCTCCCTGTCCAAGGCCCCTCATGGCCATCACCGGCGAGGCCCCTGAAAACCAACATCACGAAACTGGGCCCACTCGTCCTCCTGATTTCAGAGCAGAATCCTGTTCCTAGCGACCTTAATCGCGAAGAAAGTGCTGCAATTGAAATTTGAAGCCTTACATCCCGATTTAAAGCTGGCGTTTGAGCATTTCTGCATCCCACGCCGGAGGCAGAGGAGTGTTGGACGAGGTGGAGAAGAGCTTGGAATTGACTGAGTGGGAAGAAGAGTGGCGACGGCGGGGGCGGGGGCGGCAGTGTTGGCGGCGGTGATGGTGGGAAGAAGGAGGCAGGAGTGTGGTGTGGTGTTGAGGAAGAAGGATCTAACTTTTCGGTTAGATTTGATTGGGTTGGGTTAATAATTGGTTAGGTGCTTGGGTTAATTTGGGTAGATAGGATCTGACGTGGCATTTTAAATGGACGTGGCAGTAGAGTTGGCAAGTCCACATAGGCGGATGGCGGAAAAATGGATGTCCGTAGTAACAAGTGAACTCAAGTTTTTTTAGTTGAAATTTGGAAACAAATTTATTTTATTTTATTTGGATGACATGACAAATGTCACATATATGCATATAAATGATTTAACTTGCTGACCAACACATGTAATTAAAAATTTTGGGATCAAATCAGTGTTTTCAAATGTCCTATCCTGCCCCCGGTTCGACCGTGAACCAGTCAGCTTTCGGCCCCGATAAATTTCGGTTCAATTTTGATTCGATTTTGGTTCAACCCTGATTTTCCCATTAACCCTTTGAACCTTTGACCTTGCCGGCTCGACCTCCGGTCCGGTTCTGAAAACCTTGGATCAAATCCCATCTTTGAAATGAAAAGGAATTCGAGATTTTGTTACAAATTGAAAGTATAAAATTTTTTTGTGCATAGCCAAAATTCAAGGTAGCCAACTACAACTAGTCTTAATAATTATATCATCAAGTAGGCCGGATGGGGGCCCAAATTTTAAAAGCCAAAGCGAGTTTTATATTTCTGTCAGGCACAAATGCTTCTTCTTCTTCTTCAATGGCGAACCCCTTCAATTTCTCTCCCCACCGACATCGCCACTGTTCTACTATGATGAACCGTTTTTTCTCTTCACTATCTTCTACTCCAGCTCCTGCAATGAAGAACTCGATGACAACCATTCGGTCAAAGCACTGGCCAGTATCTGACGGCTTAATTTGGGGGGTTTTAAGGCGGTGCCGTGGTGGCGAGTTCGCATCGAGGGAGAAAATTGGAATGGTACGAAGTACTTACCGATTGCTACTGCAGAGGAAGATGTAGCTGTGGCGCTTTCCCTGATCCTAGTTTCTACTTCCATTTCTCAGTGGAGGTAAGCAATGCCGTAATTTTCTATTCTGATGTTTTTTTTCCCCCCCCTCCTGTAATGCTCTCATTGGCCATTTGGGGAAAGAAGCCTATGTGAATTTGGGATAAAACATTTAAAAGTTTTTTGATCGTTGCAATTGCTTTCTCAACTACTTAGGGGAAAACTAGTTTTTTGAGTCAATCATACAGGTGTTTCTTGACTGATACTCAAAGGTACTGAGCACTGAGACTGCGGGAACTTTTAAACATTTTTCATAAATCTTTTGCTTTAATAGCCTGCGGTTGAGTTTTTTTTTTTGAAAATCATGTTTTCATGGAAGCAAATGCAATTTCAACCTGTGGAAAGATTTTAAAAAAAATTTTTCATTAAGATTCTTATCACTAGTCCTTTTATCCTGATCAAACGAGCTGTAAACTTTAAAAGGGTCTTTTGATTGTGAATAGCTTTTTCCCCTGGTTTCATTTTTCTATAAAAAAATCTCAATTTGGATTCTTTTCTTGCCTGGAATTTTTTTTTTGGGTCACGATGCCAAAGTCTTATTGTATTATTGTTTCTTTTCTTTTTAAATTTTGGTTTATAAGTCCAACTGTTGTTTCTTATTGTTGCTTGTCTCTTCCCTCCATTTCTCTTTTTAATACCAATTGCTTGTCAAAAAGTCCAATTTCTTACCTACTACCCCTTGCTTCATATTGAGCTCATCGTTTCTTCGCATCACACAAGATATAGATTGAAACGTTTGATACTATCTTTTTCCAAAAACCAATTTGGGTTTCCCCAAAAGATTCAGTTTCCAGTTACTACTCCCCGAGAGGGGTTTTGGGTCAGCAATATGGCATTCTTTTGGCATTTGCTGCACTTTTTTTGGCTGTGGGTGTATTTTTTTTCCTTCCCAAAAAAGCCCCGGAACTCAAAAAAAGGACTTCTCCTTCACAATCTGAATCTCCACAGAAAATCAACCTCTGCTGCTTCATCCCCGTCCCCAATCTGCCTTTCCCGTGGGTATGAGGTTTTTTTGACTTTAGAGGACCTATGTCCGGCAAATTTTGCTGATGTTCTCTATAAGTTCTTGGATCGTTTCAAGATCCAGCTTTTCTTGATAATGAAGAGCTTCGTAAGGGGGGGATAATCACTCCTTCCCTCGAGAAAGCTATTAAAAGGGAAACAAAAGATACATTCCAATCCTTTCCCAAAACTATCTTTTATAAATGGTGCCTTTGAGCTAGCTC